>CM032924.1:15683526-15776689 GCA_019202795.1 Arabidopsis thaliana x Arabidopsis arenosa
TTCATGGGCTTCGCCTTTTGGGCCCAAGTCATCCGACTTCGATTCCGAGTCATCCCGAGGTGTGACCACTCCGGGCTCTCTTTATGGTGATGCCCACTTCGATTATACTTGTCCATGGGCTTAATGGGCCTTATCCTTTGGGGCCTTCATCTTATTACGTGGCAATCTTTGGTTGGTCCCGGTCTACTGGTGCGGGATCCGACACCAACAATTAGCCCCCCAAGTCTTTCGAAGTGCTTATTCCAATTCGGAAGGCTTAATCGTCTTAAATGACCAAAGATTGCGCCCGTGGGATCTTCTGGTTTTCCCGCCAAGATTTTGTCAATCCTTTAATTTCGGTTTACCCATATTCGATCGCGTGACATCTGTCGTCATCATGACCGTATCTTAATTATTTACTATTAAACGGGGAAAAACCTTTCCACTTCCCCCACGACTACCGAGGCGGTTCCATCATTACCACTTAGTTTGCGTGAGGTAACCTTTCTTTTCATCTTTATCTTTGGTAAAATTTTCTTTGTTTTTCTCTGCCAAGTCTTTCTGTCTCTTTCGTCAAACTTTCTCTTCTGGAACTTGAGTTTTCCCATCTCCTCGATGTCTTCCGACTCCGATAGACCTGAGTCTCCGTCTTATGACGGGAAACGTTCTAGCCTTGACGATTGCACTCGTCCTAACGATATCGCCGGACCTCACTACAGATCTACTGTACCATTCAATCCCTTCAACGATTGAAAGAACTCTGCCGACTTCCACCTGACGTGATGGCGGAATCGAAGATGGCCGATCCTACGGAGTCCCCGGAGGATCACCGTGATGGTTACTTTTGCGTTTAAATCTACTTCAAGGGCTGTGGATTGACCTTCCCTCTTCCCGAAGCCTTAGTCCGGTATTGGCGGCTAGAATTCTCTTCCTCAACTGACCCCCAATCTCTCTCGAACCATTCTCGGATCATAACTGTTGCGGCGGAGGCTGGATATATTATCGGGGTCCCGAGCTGAACGAACTTCTAAGCGTGAGGAGTTCATCAAAGAAGCGGGGTATTTTTCGGCGTACCGAACGCCAACAGGAACATCATCTCGCATCTCCCGAACAAGGATGAGACTGGCACCATCCCTGGTTTCCTGATTAAGAAAACTCCTGCTTCGATCGGAAATCTCTCCGATGTACTTCCATCGAAGTGGTCTGCGAAAGCCTGGTAGAAAGGTTACAGATAGTTCTTTTAATCACCCTGTTATTTTTTACTAATTAAATTCGTGTTTCATTTGTGCAGCCTTCATCGCTCCAACTCTCCCAACTGAAGAATTCGTCAGATTCTTCAAACCCTCCTCGAAGGGGAAACCCTTTGGAATTCTTTCACTCTGACGATTTATAGAAGCCAATCGAAAACTCAGGATGAGCCCTCCTGGTCAACTCAACGCCTTCCGCCTCCTCCCCCGTCTCAGGGTATGTCGGCTCGGGCCCTTGCCGCCCAACGCAAGAAGCTTTCTACTCCGATCACAAAGGCTTGTGATGAGAACAAGGCGTTGCTCGCGGCTGCCATTGACAAAAAAGAGTACAGTCGGTCATTGTTAGTCGACGACGGTACCGCTGATGGGGCCAGATCTACGGGTGCCTACAGGCTAACGCCTCGTCGTGAGCTGCCGTGGTGACCGTTCTCCTCGAAGAGCCCGGTCTCCTCATCATGATTCCTCTCGACCTCCCCGAGATGACTTCAGCAACGAACCGCTTAAAATTTGATTCGCAGGAAGAAGAGCAAATCAATCGTCGTCAGTGGACCTCTTCTTCCACAAAGAGAGAAGTCGAGGGCCCGAACTGTAGCGTTCTCCTCGTTCGTCCCCTCCTGCTGAGCCGATGGGTCCTCCTCCTCCAGTCGACATGTCTTCTCATCGTAGTGGTGAGAAGACTGCTCGGAGCGTATCTCCCCAGAAAGAAAGTTCTGAATCTCAGGATAGCTCCCCCGAAGTCAAGACCTGCTCTTGTCCCACAGATCAAATCGCTTACAGGTAATGGTTTAGGCAACCTTAAGGGTTTTCACTTCATCTTGACTCAAAATATTACAATTCCTTCTTCTTCCTTCACAGCTATGGAGAAAGAAGGTAGCGTCTTTCGGTGCTTTAAGACTCGGTCGGGTCTAATTCTGCCGGAGTTGACAAGTGGCGTCCTGCAATTCGCGAACGCTATTTGCTTCATGCGCATCACTCATCTCGGGTTAGTCTTACTTCATTCTCCCTTTTATGTTAACTTTTCACCTGATTCATCATTTCGAGTTTATACAAAATGCCAGGCGAAACAGCGAACTCAACGACATGATCGAACACTATGAAGGGTTGTTACTCAGTCAACAACAGGAGATTGAATTATGGAGAGGCAAGTTTACTGCTCTTGAGTCCGACCTTCAATCATCTTCGGGCTCTAAGCAACAACTGGAAGATCAAGTAGACGGCCTCAAATCCGAGCTTGAGACGGTAAAGGGGGAGCTGAAGGATCAGTACGACCAGAATTACCAACTACAGAACGAGCTTTCTGGTGTTCAGGGGTAGACTTCATGAATCCGAATCATCCGCCGATGCCCTAAATAATCAACTCATTGAACTTCGCGCGAAGTACAAACGCGATTACCAAGTTGCGTGATTCCGAGTTGGCAAGGTCGGCGTCGAAAGCCAGAAAAGAGGTAAAGGGACGAGGGATGGAGTTGATTCAAGGGGCCATCCGGTTTATTCAAACCGAGAAGGTTAAATCAGATCTGGAATCAGACATCAAGGAGCACGAAAGCAACCTAATCTTGCTGGATCAAATTCACGACGACGATTTCTCCGAAGCAAAAGAGAGATCCGAGCTGTCGTCTTAGTTTATCCGAAAAGAAAAATCGTCTGTCAGCTCTTCCCGCTTCGTCCTTCAATCCTCAGGATTTTGCGGAGTTTTTTACTGAATCTCCTCCCCAAGTGAATCAGGTCTAGACTGGGCAGGTAACACTAATTCTTGATGCTTACTACCTCTTCTTCCCCTTTTGTTTAACCCGAACTGTCTTCTATAGGTTCAAGTGAGACGGAGGGCATTGTCTCACCCGAAGTCCCTGCTGCACCGAAGGTCACTTCAGGAGATGTTTGTACCGAAGGGAATGAGCAAGGAATTTCTTCCGATCAAGTCCCGGCCAAGGAGATGGGTGAAAACCCGCCAACCGAAATGGAGGCCGAAGTGTCTGTTGACCCGTAGTGGCTGCGTCCACTCCGAATTGGGGATTGTCCCATTATTATACTTTCTCTTCGAGACTTAAATCTTTATACTTTTGCTTTTGCCTAAGGAGGCTTTATTGCTAGTTTCTTTCTAAACAAGATATTTGCCTGAGGAGGCTTTTAAACCTTTTTGTTTTAGGTTAGATCCCGAGGGGGTGTGGTTAAAATTATATGCGGGTTTGCAAGGTCCGCTTTTAACACTTCTTGGCCTTGTGGCTATGTTTTTCGAGATTTTTTAGGCTGATCAGGCCTTTCTCTTAGAATGCGAGAACTGAGCTCGGCTTAACACGAGTTCCCCACTTCGGGTTTAGTCAACTCGGTGAATTTGTTGGGCTTGGGCCTCGAAAACTTTTGTGCTTAATGGGCTTCTTGCCTTAAATGCGACGGTTGACCTTTCCCTTCCTTGAAAATAGGGAAAGTCGCACGCCTTTAAGGCAATAACTGCTTCTCTATTTCCAAAAACAGTTTAAACCACTCGGGCACACTATCATCATTAAATTACGGTTTCGAGATAAACCCTAGACCTATTATAAGTAGAGGCAGGTTTACCTCTAAATTTTTCCAAGGAACTCCAAAATTCTCTGGATAATTTTTAGAAAAATGGAAAACGCAACTGTGGTCCCCACCGATCCTGGCAGTCCTTTGTTCCTGTCCGGCGACGGCTTCGAACCGGCCGGCGTTCTCTTTCCTCATGCTGTGTTCCACTTCCCTTCGAGGGAAAAGAAAGAGGCTTACGACTTCATGGACAAGGTTAAAATTCGACTCTCTTGACCAAAATCTTATGCCTTTCACTTTAATTTATTCTTTTTGGTGACAGGTTGTCGACAAACATCGCCGCTTGTGCGACGAGAGGCAGCGGCTGGGACTAAAGAGGCAAACACTCGAGGCTCGTATTGCTCGAGTGGAGAGGAAAGTGAGAGCCTTGGAAAGTGACCCCTTTCAATGGGAGTGGAGGAACTTCGACTGTATCGCGGAGATCCCGCGAATGCTCCGGATGTACCTCCGTGCTAAGGGTCAAGTTCAGGGACCGGTGAATGCCCCGACTGAAGCAGCTCTTGTTGATAGTGAAGAGGAAGACGAGGAAAATGATGACAATCCTTGGGAACGTGTCCCGAACGAACCCGAGGTTGAGGGCAAGAACGGTGCTTCCACTTCGAATTCCACATTGGCGATGAGGGAGCCTGTTCCTGAGCCCCTTCCATAAATGTTCCCTAACTCTATTTACTTTTCCTTTTTCTCTTTGTTTTGAACTCGTAATGGGCCTCGGCCCCTTTTATTTATGGAAACATTTTAATTCTCATATTATTCTTGGAGATACGTCTTTTTAATGCAGGATCGGATTGAGAGCATAAATCTCTCCGCGAATCACTCCATTCCTAGGATAGAATCCGCAGCTTATCGGGGATATGAAGTTCCTATAAATTACAGTCTCAATTCCCCTTTACTCCTCACCATCCTTTTCCTTTTTAGCAGGTATGGAGTTCAACCTTCGATGTTCAGAATCTATGCCCGACTTCTCCAGGATCGGAATGATTAACGAAGATGTTCCAAATGAGCCAAACAGACGATCTTCTCCACCTCGCGGTTTCTTTAGATCCCAGATCCGAGCTCCATGCGCTTTGATCAAGGACCTCCCGATCAGGGACCAAGGAACAGCGATGGCATTCATAGAGGCGCTTGCGCTTCAACACCGGAAGCTTACGTTGGAAAAGAAAAGGCTTCGGAAAAGGATTAACCGAATGCAACGCAGGCTTACTACGGTGTCAAGAGATCTTCACATCCTTGGCTCTCACCCCGGAGACTGGATTGAACTCGGGATCTCTGACTTTGCTCGAATCCCGGATTGTATGATGCCAGTTCTAGACCTCGCAGGTCAAGGGGTTCAAGTGTTCTGCTCTCCGGGAGGGTTTTCCTAATTCGAAGTGTGCGAAGATCGACACTTTGTCTTGCTCGTTTGAATAAATGTTTTACTTTCGATTTCTTGTATGTTCGCACAGCCGAACTTCTTCATCTTGTATGTTCGCATAGTCGAACTCTTTTCCTAAGAAATAAAACGAATTTTTATTATTAGTAGCTGAACTCTTTTTCGAGCTGCCTACGTACCCATTTCGGGATCAAGCCACACCGTAGTTCATGTACATAACAAAATGCGCATTAAACATAAAACTTTTTTAGATTGATCACGTTCCAAGGTCGCTGGACTGGACTGCCTTCTAAGTCCTTTAACCTATAAACGCCATTTCGAACTACTTCGGTAACAATATAAGGTCCTTCCCAATTAATGCCGAGTTTGCCCGCGCCTTCTTCTTTTTTATTATCAAAAACTCGCCTTAGCACATAATCGCCTACGAAGAATGGCCTGCTTTTGACCTTGGAGTTGTAGTATCGAGCTGCTGCCTGCTGATAATTTTGTATCCGAATTAAGGCTTGATCTCGTCTTTCATTAATGGTGTCCAGCGAGTCATCGAGCATTGCTGAATTCTCCTCTTCGTTCAATGGTGCTTCTGTTCGGCGAAGGCCAGGCACATTTAGTTCAGCCGGTACTACTGCTTCCATGCCATAAACTAGAGAAAACGGAGTTTCTCCGGTAGGTCGCCTAGGGGTTGTTCGATAAGCCCATAGGACGGGTTGGAGTTCATCATACCATCCTCCTTTTAAATGACTCAAGCGTTTTTTGAGATTGCTCAAGATTGTTTTGTTCGCAGCTTCAGCTTGGCCATTTCCTTGTGGATACCGTGGAGTGGAATAACTGACCTTGATCCCCCATTCTGAGCAAAAAGCTTCGAATTCGTGTGAAATGAACTGTGGCCCATTATCAGTAACTATCTCGTATGGAACCCCATGTCGGCATATGATATTCTTCCAAATGAAAGTATTCACCGCCGAATCTTTGATGCTAGCATATGCTTCAGCTTCGATCCACTTTGAAAAATAATCCGTTAAGACCAATAGGTATTGTGCTCCTCGAGTTGACCTATGCAATGGTCCAATGATATCCATTGACCACCTCATAAACGGGTACGGGGCAGAAATGGAGGAGAATAACTCCGAAGGTTGATGGATCATCGGTGCATGGAGTTGACAACGTTTGCACCTTTGAGCGAACTTGACACAATCCGTGATCATAGTGGGCCAATAATAGCCCATCCTTTTTATCTTAAAAGCCATGGCCCTTCCAGACGCATGACTCCCACATAGGCCTTCGTGTACTTCTCTCACGACGATTTCGACTTCGGGCCCAAAGATGCACAATAGGTAGGGGTCGCTAACACCTCGCTTGTATAATATATCCTTTGATAGACAAAATTTCGCGCTAACGATTCTCATTTTCCTGGCTTGCCACTTGTTTTTCGGGAGCTCGCCTGTCATGATGTAGTGCTTTATTGGCTCCCTCCAATCAGCCCCCCAGTCTTTAGCCGGAATTTGGTCAATCTCATGAAATACTCGCGGTTCCGGTTCGGGATGTTCATTTGGTTCAAGGTCTGGTTCGGGATGATCGTCCTCGATTACCGGTTCCGACTCTATAATATTTTCTGGAAGTATTTCGGGCTCCTTGTTGTGCTTTTTCGACTTCTTCCGTTTAACAGGCGGCAACTCGATTTCGGGCTCGCCACGTTCACGCGCTGCTGCTCGAGATCTTGTAACAGCAAGGATTTCTTTGTCAGTTCTAATGCTTCGCTCCGCGATACATTCAACCGGAATGATTCTTTTTAGCCCAGGATCTGATGTTGACGCTAATGCGGCAAGTGCATCCGCGGTTGTATTTTCTCCTCGAGGAATGCGAATTAATTCAAATTTCTTGAAGTCTTTGGAAAGACCCTTTACTACTTCGAGGTATGCTTCCATTCTTAGGTCTTTCGCTTCATAATCGCCATTGAACTGATTAACTACTAATTGTGAATCGCAATAAGCAACCACCTCTTCGGCTCCAACCCCTTGTGCTAATCGAAGTCCGGCAATTAGCGCCTCATATTCTGCTTCATTGTTAGAAGCATTAAACAATAAACGGAACGACTGTTCAAGAATTTCCGATGTTGGAGATTCCAGCTTGATTCCTACTCCAGATCCTTGTTTTGATGAAGATCCATCTACATACAATTTCCAAGTCTGATTCTCTGGTTGCTCCGATGTACCCAGCACTGGTAGTTCGGTTAGAAAATCTGCCAAAACTTGAGCCTTCATGCTGACCCTGCTTTTATATTCTATATCGTACTCGCTTAGTTCCACTGCCCACTTCGCCAATCGTCCGGATTGATTTGGACTATGAAGTATTGTTCGGAGTGGCTGGTTGGTTAATACTTCGACTGGATGAGATTGGAAGTATGGGCGTAGCTTCCGGGCTGAAGTTACTACTGCAAGTGCGAGTTTTTCCATCATTGTGTACCTTGTTTCTGGATCTGTCATTGACTTGCTTATGTAGTAAATTGGTTTTTGCTCTCCGCGGTCTTCCCGGATCAAGACTCCGCTAACTGCATGCTTTGATACTGAAACATACAGGTAGAGTTTCTCGTCCATTTCGGGTTTAGACAATACTGGTGGTGTGGTGAGGTATGCTTTAAGTTGCCCGAAAGCTTCTTCACACTTCTCATCCCAAAGGAACCCTTTGTTTCCCTTAAGAATTTGATAAAAGGGGAGAGATTTGTCCGTTGATCTCGAAATAAATCTGTTTAGGGCTGCAATTCGACCGGTCAAACGCTGTAATTCCTTGAAGTTCTTCGGGGATGGCATGTTTAAAAAGGCATTAATTTGATTTGGATTAGCTTCGATTCCTCTTTTTGTCACAATATAACCAAGGAACTCTCCAGATGGAACTCCGAAAGTACATTTCGCCGGATTCAGCTTCATTTGATACCGGTTGAGAATTTCGAAACATTCCTCCAAATGCTTAATGTGATCCTCTTTCCTCAAAGATTTAACCAACATATCGTCTATGTAGACTTCCATTGTCTTCCCGAGATGCTCATGGAACATTTTATTGACCAACCGTTGATAAGTTGCCCCTGCGTTTTTTAAACCAAAAGGCATTACTTTATAACAATAAGTACCTCTATCCGTGATGAATGATGTCTTTTCTTGATCTTCGGGATCCATCATTATTTGATTATAACCCGAGAAGGCATCCATGAAAGTTAATAACTCATTCCCAGCGGTAGATTCCACGAGCCGGTCTATATGTGGGAGTGGGAAACTATCTTTCGGACATGCTTTATTGAGATCGGTGAAGTCGATACACACCCTATCTTTTCCATTTTTCTTTTTGACCACGACAGTGTTTGCTACCCACTCCGGGTATTGTACCTCCCTTATAGATCCTATTTTTAATAGTTTATCCACTTCATCATTTACTGCCTTTGCTCGTTCTACTCCGAGTTTCCTTCTCTTTTGTTTTACGGGCTTAAAGCTTGGATCTACGTTCAATTTGTGGCAGATTATGCCTGGATCTATGCCAGGCATATCGGCCGCTGACCATGCAAATGACGTCTTGTTTTTCCTTAGAAGTTCAATCAAAGCTTCTTTTATTTCGCCAGTCAAAGTGACTCCAATTCGGACTTTCCGATCTGGTTTATCTTCTTCCAATACTTCTTCGATTATCACATCGTCTTCTTTTTGCCCACTAGGAAATCTTGGAATTTCCTTCTTCGCAGGTTCCGTTAATTGCTATTGGATCTTTAATCGATGACTGGTCAGATAACACGTTCGCGAAGCTTCTTGACTTCCTCGAATTGTTCCCACTCCATTAGGGGTTGGAAATTTGATGCACTGATGATACGTCGAGGGAACTGCCTTCATTTGATAAATCCATGGAGTCCCAAGGATGATGTTGTAGGCTGCTGGTTTATCAAAAACAACGAAATCAACTATCTTTGACACGTTTTTGGCAAGAACTGGTAGCTTGATCGTCCCAAGAGACATGGCCGATTCGCTTGTGAATGCTACCAAAGGAGACGGCGGTCCTACAATGTCCGCTCGACTGATTCCCATTCTTTCCAAGGTACCTAAAAAGATTAAGTCGACCGAACTGCCCGTATCAATGAGAATTCTCGAAACTTCGAAGTTGGCAACGTCTAAAGTAATGACTAGGGCGTCATCATGAGGCCTTTCGAGGTGACACGTTTCTTCTTCGTCAAATGATATTGACGTGTCTTGAAAGTCCATTTCTTCGCCTAAATTTGCTTTAAATAAGGCATTTCGCCTATGCTTCTTTATGGCATTGATCGTATCCCGACAAAGCTTGGAACCTCCAATGATTACATTGATTTTTCCCTTTGAACTTCTAGGTTCTTCTTCGTTGGATTGCCTAGGTCTTTTAAAACTCTGATCTTTAGGGGTATCCTTTGCCTCGTGATATTCTTTCACAAAATCTTCTAACTTGAATTTAGAAAGATCTCCACTGGCCCACAGCTCTGCGAGGTGCTTTTTGAGGACACTACAGTCTTTGGTTAAGTGTCCGGTTACCTTATGGATGTCACAATACAAACTTTCGTCACGGACCCAAGTGTTCGACCTTCCTTTTCCTTGAAATTGTTTCCCGACGGTATTGTTGAGGGGTTGTGATCCGAACTTTTTAGGTCCTTGGTTCTCCCTGGGCTCAAACTTTTTGGTAGGGAAAGTGACCGCTGGTTTTGCTTGTTTGTTCCTTTTCGCAAAACTCTCTTTCTCGTCTTCTACTTCCATCCAGTTATTTGCACGGAAAAGTGCGTCTTGAATTGTGTCCGGTTTGTGAAGTATCAGATCTTCTTTGAACCTTGAGTCATGCCATAAGCCTTTTCGTAGGGCAGATAAAGCTGACTGCTGTGAGATTCTTGGGAGTTTTGATAGCACCCCCTTGAACTTGGTGATGAAAGTTCTAAGTGACTCGTTTGGCCCTTGTGTTAGATTCCAAAGGTCGGCATCCGAAACGCTTTTATCCATGAGGATAGAATACTGTTTCAGGAACACAGCTGACAATTCGTCGAAGTTATTGATTGAGCCTGGTTCCAGCTGAGTGAACCACATTAGTGCTTGACCGCAAAGATTTTCCGAAAAGAGTTTGTAGTATCCTGCGTCCTCATCAGCTTCATCCAATTCGACTCTTCCGGCGGCAATCAGAAAAGCTGCGAGATAGCTCTTTGGGTCTTCTAATCCACTGTACGGATCCAGTTTGAGTTTCCGAGAATCCTTGATTCTCAAATTTGCAATTCGCGGAATGAAAGGAGTTCGCCTGGCTTCCTCGATGACTCGGTTGATGTCCGGCTCCGAACTGGTGGCCTGGTGGAACTTTGACTTCATTTCTTTTAGTTCCTGGCTAACCTTTCTCATGGTTTCGAGTTGGTCGAAGTTTTCTTGATCATACTGATCTTCAAGCTGGTTTCCATCTCCGAGCTGCGTCTCTTCTTCCACATCCGGTTGAATTGTTGGGTTAGGAGTTGTTTGTTCGTTGGTTTCACTTCGCACACGGGAGTTTGGCGTACTGAACATACTCCTTCGAACTCCCGCCGCATTTCCTGTACCTAGAGAACGAACACGAGATTGAATAGTATTGACGCTTTGACCAAGAGATACCTGGGTTGTTTTAAGCGTGTCCACAGCTTTTTCCACATCCGAAAACTTCTGCGACATTTCTGTTATGGCTTGCTGCATGGTCTTGAGAGCCTCGGCTACTGTCGAATCAGGGATGCTTGTTCCAGACATTGCTGCTTATCTCGGAAATGAGAGAAATCTGACAACTCAAGAATCTTCTAGATCCCCACAGACGGCGCCAAAATGTGGATGTCGGATTCGCACACTTGAATATTTGTTTATTTTGTGGGAATGATTATTCTTGAGGACAAAAATACAATACAAAAAGCTATGAATTGAGATGGAAAAACGAATATAGTGTATTTGCTCAAAAAATTGCGTCCCCTTTACATGGCTATTAGCCCTCTTATTTATATTGACGAACGACATTTAACTCTCAATTAAACACAATTATTCTCTCTTAAATGTGTCCGTTTTGGTCTTCGAGTTTTAATGCCCAACGTTTGAATTTGAATTGACTCCGATCTTCATGGGCTTCGCCTTTTGGCCCAAGTCATCCGACTTCGATTCCGAGTCATATCCCGAGGTGTGACCACTCCGGGCTCTCTTTATGGTGATGCCCACTTCGATTATATCTTGTGATCCATGGGCTTAATGGGCCTTATCCTTTGCGGGCCTTCATCTTTATTACGTGGTAATCTTTGGTTGGTCCCGGTCCACTGGTGCGGGATCCGACACCAACAAACGTGGATTAATGGCTCAGACTTCTACTTCTGGTACTTTTCTATTTCCTTCTACCAGTCTTAAATACGAAAATGAAAATCTTACATTTCAAAACCATACACTTTCATCTCTTCAAAAGTTTTTACCTCTTGATGCTTGGATAATTGATAGTGGTGCTTCTAGTCATGTTTGTTCAGATTTAGCAATGTTTAGAGATTTAATACCTGTGTCTGGTGTCACTGTAACTTTACCTAATGGTACTAGGGTTTCTATCACACACACATGTACCATATGCATCACTTCATCTATCATACTGCATAATGTTTTACATGTTACTGATTTCAAATTTAATCTGATAAGTGTGAGTTGTTTAGTTAGAACTTTATCTTGCTCTGCTCATTTCTTTCCTACTTGTTGTTTTATTCAGGAACTTTCTCAGGGCTTGATGATTGGGAGGGGTAAACTATATAACAACCTATACATACTTGAAACAGAGAATAAATCCCTCTCCTCATCAACACCTACAGCTTGTTCCTTTTCTGGTTCTGTTATGGATGATGGTCTTCTTTGGCATCAAAGGCTTGGTCATCCGTCTTCAAATGCTCTACAGAAATTTGTTAGTGTCATTCCGTCTTTAAAGTCTTTTCAGAATCATGATTTTCATTGTTCAATATGTCCTTTAGCTAAACAAAAACGATTAGCATATGTTTCTCATAATAATCTTGCAAAGAATCCTTTTGATCTTATTCATCTTGATGTCTGGGGTCCTTTTAGTATAGAGTCTGTTGAAGGTTTTAGATATTTCTTAACTCTTGTTGATGATTGTACTAGAACTACTTGGATTTATATGATGAGAAATAAAGGAGAAGTTTCTACTGTTTTCCCTGTTTTCATTCAATTCATTGCAACTCAATATGATTCGAAAATAAAAGCTATTAGATCGGATAATGCACCTGAACTAGCCTTTACTGATATTGTTAAGAAACATGGTATGATGCATTACTTTTCTTGTGCATATACGCCTCAACAAAACTCTGTTGTTGAGCGTAAGCATCAACACCTATTGAATGTTGCTAGATCACTTTTATTTCAGTCTAATGTTCCTTTACAGTATTGGAGTGACTGCATATTAACTGCGGCTCATTTGATAAACCGTTTACCATCACCATTTTTGCATAATAAATCTCCATATGAATTGCTTTTAAAGAAAGCACCTGACTATACTTTGTTAAAGAGCTTTGGTAGTCTATGCTATGTCTCTACAAATATTCAAGAAAGAAACAAATTTTCTCCTAGAGCTAAGCCATGTGTGTTCTTAGGGTATCCATCTGGTTTTAAAGGCTATAAAGTTCTAGATCTTGAATCACATTCTGTTTCTATTTCTAGGAATGTAGTGTTTCATGAAACAAAGTTTCCATTTAAAACTAGTGAATTTTTGTCTAAGTCTGTTGATATGTTTCCTAATTCCATTTTACCATTACATGTTCCTCTGCATTTTGTTGATTCACCATCTCTTCTTGCTGATGACATTGCATCTGAGAGTTCATCTGCA
This sequence comes from Arabidopsis thaliana x Arabidopsis arenosa, assembly GCA_019202795.1. NCBI lineage: Eukaryota > Viridiplantae > Streptophyta > Magnoliopsida > Brassicales > Brassicaceae > Arabidopsis > Arabidopsis thaliana x Arabidopsis arenosa. The sequence goes on from CM032924.1 coordinate 15,696,535, forward strand.
TCATTATCACCACCTACTACCATTCTTGATGCACAAAATGCTGGGACACATGATATGGGTATTGAGTCTGTTCTCATTGCTAGGCCTAAACGAAACACTAAAGCTCCGACTTACTTGTCTGAGTATCATTGCTCTCTTGTTCCATTTTCCTCTTCTTTACCGCCTACAGTCGAAATTTCTAAAACACTTACAAATATTCCTACTACTTCTTCTACTCTCACTTCACCACATACACATAAAACTCCATATCCTCTCTCTTCAGTTGTTTCTTACACTAAGCTAAATACTCCTTTCCAAGATTATATCTTTTCTTATAATACTGAAACTGAGCCAAAGACTTTTCATCAAGCTATGAAATCTGAGAAATGGACCAATGCTGCTAATGAGGAACTTCATGCTCTTGAATCTAACAATACTTGGGTTGTGGAGACTTTACCTGAAGGCAAAAATGTGGTAGGATGTAAATGGGTCTTTACTATTGAGTATAACCCTGATGGCACAGTAGAAAGATACAAAGCCAGGCTTGTTGCTCAGGGATTTACACAACAAGAGGGTATTGATTACTTGGATACTTTCTCCCCTGTTGCAAAACTGACAAGTGTGAAATTGTTACTTGGTTTAGCATCTGCAAAAGGTTGGAGTCTGACACAAATGGATGTTTCAAATGCATTCTTACATGGAGAACTGGATGAGGAGATTTTTATGAGTCTTCCTCAAGGATATACACCAAAGGAAAATGTTACTTTGCCACCAAATCCGGTATGTCGTCTTCTGAAATCACTCTATGGCCTTAAGCAGGCTTCTAGACAGTGGTATAAACGATTATCTTCTGTCTTGTTGGGGGCAAATTACATTCAATCACCTGCAGATAATACTCTTTTTGTTAGAGTTAAGTCTACATCATTCATTGCTATCCTAGTGTATGTTGATGATTTAATGATAGCTAGTAATGATGATGTAGCATTAGAGGAACTAAAAGCCTTACTGCGTTCTGAATTTAAAATCAAGGATCTAGGACCTGCTAGATTCTTTCTTGGCTTAGAAATAGCAAGATCATCTGCAGGAATTTCTGTTTGTCAATGGAAGTATGCACAAAACTTGTTAGAGGATGCTGGTCTACTCGCATGCAAGCCGAGTACTATACCAATGGATCCAACAGTGCATCTTACTAAAGAAATGGGAACTCCACTTCCGATCCTACATCTTACAGAGAATTGATAGGTCGCCTGCTTTACTTGACAATCACGCGTCCTGATATTACCTTTGCAGTTCATCACTTGAGTCAGTTTCTCTCTGCACCTACTGATGTGCATTTACAAGCAGCTCATAAAGTGCTTAAATACATCAAAGGAAATCCAGGGCTTGGTTTGATTTACCCTGCGGATACAGATATATGTTTAAATGGCTTTGCTGATGCTGACTGGGGAACTTGCAAGGATTCAAGACGCTCTGTTATAGGCTATTGCATCTATCTTGGTACTTCTCTCATCTCGTGGAAGTCTAAGAAACAAGCTGTTGTGAGCAGGAGTAGTACAGAGTCAGAATATAGAAGCCTGGCACAGGCAACATGTGAAATAATTTGGTTGCAACAACTATTGAAGGATCTTCATATCACTGTAAGCTGTCCAGCTAAACTATTTTGTGACAACAAATCAGCTTTGTACTTGTCGCAGAATCCAGTCTTTCATGAGAGAACAAAGCATATTAAGATAGACTGTCACACAGTCCGAGATCAAATCAAGGCTGGAATCTCAAGACATTACATGTTCCAACAGAGAATCAACACGCTGACATCCTCACCAAACCATTACATCCTGGTCCATTTCATCATCTACTTCAACGGATGTCATTATCAAGTCTTTATCTTCCAGATGATTCAAAGCTAAAGACTTGAGGGGGGTATATTACGATATGTGATTTGAGCTGGTTTAATGCTGGTTCAATGTTTGGTTAACTCCGGTTAATCACTCTTAATTTGTGTATATATAAGCTTAACATACACTCTGTTTTCTTTAACGCTTGTAACAACATTTTGATGATGAATAAAAGTTTGTTATCTTCTTCTTCAAGTTGTTCATGGATTCTCCGATTCACCGGAGCTTAATAATCCCTCTCCTTCAGCTTCTCCTTATATTAAGCTTCTTCTTCCTCTTCCTCATCATCGAGGTACTTGTGGTTTGAAACTGTGATTGCTGGGTTATTGATGACCCTATGAACTACCGTACGCTTCTTGATTGCATTGGCTCCGTTGACAAAGTAATGAATACTCTCTAGAGCACCCGCCATCATTCTGTCGAAGAGCCATGGCTGAAGTTTGCCACCGAAGCTCTCCGCAATTGTTCTCGCATAGTGACGCATACCACGCCTAATTAGAAATCAGATTTTTTGTTAGATTGATTTTTCTATAAATTAAATCAGAGAGCTTGTCATATTGATTTTTCTATAAAATAAATCAAAGAGTTTGTTATATTGATTTTTGATCTATCAAATTATTACGTGTTGGGTCCAAACCAGTACGGGCGAAGCGTTCCCTTGTTCTTGACTCTGAGTGTATGCTTCAAACTTTCAGGCTGAAAGGGTGCAGCTTTGGGCAGAGATTGAGCTAAGCTTGCATATATCCCAGTTATATTCGTTAGATTGTTTGGTGTGTTTTTTATATTTAGATACAAATATATTTTTTGAAATTCAGTTTTAGGCCACTAAATGGTTGAATACATGCCATGGACATGTAATCTTATACTAGATTTTAACCCGCGGTACACCGCGGGATGATTTATTTTTTAAAGTTAGTATATATAAAATTTTATAAATTGTATCTCCTTATAAAATATTTATGTTTTATAGTTTATAATTATTATCAAGTAACGGTATATCACGAGTGCACGGAACAATAATAAACTGAGGATTTAACTCGTATTAAAGCGGCATATTAATGTTATTTTAAAATTTTATAAATATTGATTCAAACCCGTTCGCCATATTAATCCGTTCCGAAATATAACCCGTCCCATAATTTCTTAACCCGTCCCGTGATTTGTTTCTAAAAGTAGTGATTTTAAAATTTAATGATTTTTTATTATATATCAAGTTTATAAATTGTATCATTCTCTAAGACATTTATATTTTAATAAACTAAGGATTGAATCTGTATTAAAGCGACATGTTAATGATATTTTAAAATTTTATAAATGTTGATTCAAACTTGTCCACCATATAACCCGTCCTGTAATTTCTTAACCCGTCCCGTAATTTGTTTTCTAAAAGTAGTAATTTTAAAAAATTTAACGATTATTTATTATAGATTAAAGTTTGTAAATGGTATCTTTTTCAAAGACATTTATATTTTATAGTTTACAATTGTTATTAAGTAACATTATACCACAGGACAATTTTTGATTTTATACAATCTTTTCTAAATGAGACTGATTTGATATTTCTAATATTGGTGGTATTAAAAAAAATTTAAGGATTTAATCCGTATTGAAGCGGCGGATTAATGATATTTTAATTTTTTATTATTGTTGATTCAAAAACCCGTCCCGCCAAACCCGTCCGGCCAAAAAACTCATTTATTTTATTACTGTTGATCTTATTTATGATATGATTTTGAATCATTGTCTAAATATTTTAATCGATGTAGAACGTTGAACACACATTTTCGTCAATTGGATAATATATGTCCGTTTTTAAAATTTCGAATCACAGTATATGCAGAAAAAAAAATTGATTTTTTTTTACTTTTTTATTATATGATAATTCAAAACAGTTAAAAACAAATCAAACAAAGATGATAGGAGAATCATAATTCAAAATCTTAATCAAATCTTCTAAATATCTAAATTATTAAATATGGAATATCCGGTGTATGAGTTGGGTTAAATATAACCCGACCCAACAAATTTTTTATGATCAAAATTTGGAAACGGGTCGGGTATCCAAATAACCCGGGAGCATTTTTACCCACCCGTCACCAAAATGACTGTAAAAATACTAGTATAGATTTTTTGTTTACCATTAACCTTTCTGGTTATTTTATATTTTATTAGGATTTCGATTTTTTTTAATTGCATATCAGTGGCTAGGTAGAACGCTAATTAAGCTATTGTCGACTTCTATTGTGTTTTTTCTTTCTTTCCTTTGTTTTTTGTGTATTAAATAATTTCCCGTGGTTTCCAATGTTTTGTATAATTTTGTAACAATCTTATCATTTGTATTAAAGATTTTGTAGGTAGAGACATAGAATCTTGAGATAAATACAAATATTTTAATATAAAATATTTGTTGTGCCACTACAATAAGATGAGTGCGATTTATTTATTGTGTAGTATCTCATTTAGGTTATAATGTATAAAAGTCGTTTGTGGATATGCTTGCAAATCATAAAATTTGTTGAGACGATAGAATCCTATACTATTATTTGGGGAGTACACTTTATAAGATACCATTAACTAACCTTCCCTTTTGTAAGAATTTACTTAAGAATGTCATTACAAAAATCTTCTTTTAGAACAAATTTCATTCAATTTATTAAAGATAAACAAGTAAAATACTAATTTATGTCATTTAATTAAATTATAAAACGAAAATCTGTTATTATTATTTTTTTTAAAATGACCAATCAAAATGAACATATAAAATTTGATATCTAACTTACCATATTAATTTGTTATTAATCATTAAACTTCACCTCTCATCTTTATATGATTATATTAATATAAAACAAATAAATCATCATATCATCTACATAATAAAAAAAAAGTAAATTTTTTTCTGCATATGCCAAGATTTGAATTTTTAAAAACGCATATAAATTGTTCAATCTATAAAGGAAACAATTAAACTGGTCAAAAATTCAGACTTGAGTAATATATTTTTTTTACACAAAAATAAAGTCAACAAAAATTCCGACTGAGCAACGGGTCAGAATTTGAATATTTATATTCGATTTCATACATTTATTTTTTGAAATGTATAATTTTATATACTACAATAAAAATTTAAATATTTTAATTTGCAACATTTAAAATAAGTTTTACTTGATATTTTTAGAGAATATCATCAATACTTAATAGTTCAAAAAGTTAAAAATTATAAATACTCTAATTTGATTATTTTTAAAAATATTTATAATAGGTAGCGGGTTAAATATAATATATTATATGATGAAATGAGTTTTGATCCTTATAACTATTTGAATAGTTATATTTAATTTCATATAACTTGTTTTTTGAAATTCATAATTTTATAAACTACAAAAAAAAAATTTAAAGATTTTAATTTGGAATATTTAAAAATAGTGTAGAACATTTAAATATGGTTTGACACCTCTAAATATTTGAAAATTTGATTCCGCAAGCAATTTTAGAATTAACGAATAATAGATTGTGCACGCAATATTTTAAAATGAAATATTGAGATTCTAAAATAAAAATATAGACTCCACGCACGGGTTGATTTTGGTATTCTTATATACTAAATATATGTTTATAACATATTCGATTATGCGAATAATTGGTAAATTCCGTAATTATAAATCTCAAACAAATTCTGTAATTAGATTAGCTCAAACAAATCTCTATTTCAACAACCAAAGAATTATGAATTGAAAAAGAATTTTCTAAATTAATTCAAAATAATACCTAATTTTCTTAATTAATTCAAAATAATCTATGTTTTATATGCGATTTATTTATGATATTTTAATTTTTGATCTAACTGAAATATATGCAATCCTATTTTGTGGTTGTTAACATAAATTAAATCATTGTTCAAAAAATATTACTTTTTAAAAAATAAAATTATTTTCCGTTTTCATATCTTAAAAAAAAAATTATCCATAATTGAGTATTATAGAAAAAATTCTATATTTATTCTAATATTGTATATAGGGACTGACAAAAAAATTAATATTTTTTCACTTACTATTATAATATATATTAAAACCTAGTTCTAATATATATATATTATATAAATTTTGTAATAAATAAAATTTAACCCGTACTTTAGTACGGGTGATGATCTAGTCATATATATAAAAGGAGACTAACTCTCTCCGTCTACTTGACATGTCAGCACCTAATAACTCGCCACGTGTACCTTATAAAATCAGCAGTAAAAGATAATTAATTAATTTAAGATAACATATATGGGAAAAAACCCGAAAAAACCGTCATCTATTTTTTATTTGGCCGTTTAATACCTGTACTTTTAAAATTGGAATAAAAATTCCTTCTTTATTTTTTGTTGTCTTTTAAAACCATGGTGTTTTAAAACTTGGTAATTTGGTACCTGCGAGTTAACAGTCGTTAACTTTGCTAACGGAATGGTTAACTGGGGTTAAATCTTAACCCATGTATTTAAATAGATATATATACAACATGTTTACTTAATATATGGGTTTGTTCGCAATATTAAGTAAACATGTTGTATATATATCTATTTAAATACATGGGTTAAGATTTAACCCCAGTTAACCATTCCGTTAGCAAAGTTAACGACTGTTAACTCGCAGGTACCAAATTACCAAGTTTTAAAACACCATGGTTTTAAAAGACAACAAAAAATAAAGAAGGAATTTTTATTCCAATTTTAAAAGTACAGGTATTAAACGGCCAAATAAAAAATAGATGGCGGTTTTTTCGGGTTTTTTCCCTAACATATATGGAATTAAGAAATAGAATCGTCGATCTCTTTTTCTAACGCTACTCCAAAACAACGATAACAAAAGCGACGTACACCAAACATAACATATTTCTGTCATTTTGGTATCCCAGCTCCAAAATTCAATAAGCCAAGACACGTCAGAACGAAATCGAAAACAGCTCACAGATCGATACAAACAAATCCGAAGCCGAGGCTCCCTCAGAAAATCAAGTTATGTTTCGTAATCAGTTAAACAGCTGATGATCCAGTTAAGCAAACATCTTTCTGTTATGAGTTTGAGCCCAACACTTTCTCCCCTTCGATCATGTTTTCTTCTTTTTTGTGATCGCTCGATCCGTAAAGTGTCGATGTGTATAGACGTGTATGTAACATGATCATCGACCATGACTTGTGTATTGTGATAAATCTTTAATCGCATGTATGAAAACAAAAAAAAAGGTGATTATGAAAATGTGCAATTGTTGAAACTTGTTTGTAAAATAAATTTAGAAATTAACCTAAATCGCTTGAAGTATTTGTAGTCTTCTGGAAAAATTTAGAGTGAATGATTCGATTCTCTCTGTTTAAACACTTTCTATTGATTTGATTCAATAGAGTATTAATTTTTTTTTTTTGTTGATTGAAAGTTGTTAAGCTTTTGATGGAATATTAAGATTCTCTTTTGAAGTTTGCATATGCCCATATTTTTGGTTTTTCAAGTTATGTGCATGATGAATCTGATTCTCTCTATCTACGTACGAAGGTTTTCAGGCGTTTTAGAGGGATTGAGAAACTGTGTAACCCATCAAGGTCGACTAGCACATTGTTAAATCTTGATAAAGGGTTTTAACACTCTTCATTGTTGTTTTATTGCATGAAAGGAATGTAGAGTCTCTAAATACTACAAGAAGCAAGAGAGGCTCCTCGAAGGTTTCAATGAGATGGAGACTATCCATGAAACTGGTTTGGCATCTGGTGTTCCAACTGAGGTTTGGCCTCTACTATTTTTCTTTAGTTTTTTCTTATGTATGTCACTTTGAGATGAATCCTCAATCTTTTTGGTTTCAACAGAAAGAAATGAACAAGCTTGCAAAAAGTGAGAGATTGGTAGTTCACATACTAAACACAACAAATTTGGTGCTTTTTTGTGTCAAAAGTTTATGCCTCTATGGAGAGTAGATCCATGGTTGTGATTGCTTCAACTTTAGCCTCTCTCTTAGATCACTTGTCTGGTTTTATTATTTGGTTTACGGCTAATACCATGAGAAAACTAACCAGTTTCACTATCCAATCAGAAAGCGTCGGATGCAACATGTGGTATGCTTTTTTATGTTTTTTTCTATTAACTTCTTTGTTTGGTTTTTATTCTAATTCCTCTCACCAGTTTTTTCTACGAACTTATCCACATACAAGAAAATAGAATTGATAATGCACACTTTAAATTTACAGGGCATTATTGTGTTTGTTTCCGTGATGGCAACTCTTGGACTGGAAGTTTTGCTAGAGTCAGGAAGGCAACTAGCAAGTTCAAGACCATCGGAGGTGAAAATTGTAGGTGTTTTGACTCTGATTCTAGCATCTAAAAGTTCTGTGTTTGTTCTTTTTTCCTTTGGCAGAATTGGTGTTTAGAGTATTGAAAGCTGTTGTAACAAGTCAAGCAATTCTGTGGCAGACAAAATAGGAAACAAGAAGCCATCCCACCTAGATGTATGCAAGCTCTTGTTTGTGATCAGTCTTGTGTAAGAGCTTATCGCAGAGCGCCTTTACACTCAATTGAGCTAAAAGATCATGATATTCGTTCCAACTATCTACGCCTTCTCATGATTCTTTGGGGTTCTTGAGTGATGGAGTTCATATTATTTTGGTTGTTTTTGCGAAAGTGGGCACGATAAGAAATTAAAAAAGGGAATTCTTTTATAACTATGTTTCAAAAAATTAACAAGGCTTATCAAGGTTTGGTTATATTTGTCTATTTACTATATAAACTGATAACATATTTGTTCAAACAAAACGACAGCCCGATCATGATCATGGATTTCAGAGGGGGTACTCCAATCTTACTTGCATTTTCTCATCTTCTTTTTTTGGTTTAAAGGTTAATAGAAATGAAAAACAAATTCTAAAAAGATAAGGTTTATTAAAAACAGTTTTTTTTTGTTAAGAATTTAAATGGAAATGCAAAAAAAGTAGACTTATAGAGCTAAAGATCAGGGTAAACTCGCATTTGACAAAAATTTTAATGTTTTCTTACAATGGGAGTTTTGTCTTCCTGTCATTCACAAAAACTAACCAAACTTTTACATTCAAATACTTATGAATTATGAAATATAATGTTAAAGCCCGCACGTAGTGCGGGTACTCACCTAGTATTATTTAAAAGTTAAAAGTGAGATGTTATATATTGATCAAGATATAAGAAATGAATTCAGGGAAAAAATAAATAAATAAGTAGTAGAGAGTTGACAAGATAAACTATATATGTGTAGGGTGTTTAAGAATTAGATTAAAATATTATAAATTTGGTCTCATGTCATATAATCAGATTAAGTGTCTGAGTATAATACATAGATAAACGAAAAATAAATATTTATTCTCTGAGAAATGGAAAATTATGCTGATTTTTATGTATATGAAAAAGTTGCAACAATGTTAAAAACATTTGTTAGTTGTTGTAGTTAAACTCAAAAAAAAAACAATTCTTTAAGTAAGGTGAGCTAGGAAGCCAATGATTTTAAAATTGTCCGAATAAAAGTAAGAGCATCTTATCACTTATTCCTAACAAGAAAAAATACAAATTATTTTTCTTAGGAAAACAGATTGAATTGTTTTTGTTTTTTTTTTTATTATAAGATAACATACTAAAAAGTCGGTAGTTAACTTTTGTTTTCTTTTTGGATCAACTGCAAGTAGCTAATATGTTTGAAATTTTATATTTTAGTGATAGGATATAAAAGTATATGGACGTTTAGAGTAGCACTAACTTGATTGAGAACTAATGTGGCACCAAAGAAAACAATGAAGACATTTAGACCTATATAATCTACTTGAAGTAGTTAATATGTTCGAAATTTGATATTTCAGTGATAGGATATAAGAGTATTCAAACGTTTAAAGTAGCACTAATTCGATTGAGAACCAATATGACACCAAAGAAGACAATGAAGATAGTTAGACCAATGTGATATGGCTTGAAGGAGGAAGTTAGTACCTTATGATATTTTAGTCTTAAGTTTGAATTTATTTTAGATACTATTGTATGATGTAAAATTAATTACTGATAAAATAAAGGTAACTCAATTCGAACTGAATTTCCAATATACAATGATATTATTTTAACAACTATTATTATTTATATTTATTTTTACAAAAATAAATATGAAAAACTCACGCATAGCGTGGGTTCAAAACCTAGTAAATAATATGTATAATTATAATAAATATATCATTAATCTTTTTTTTTGTCAACCACACATTAATTATTAAAAAACTCCTTGATTGGTTGCCCAACTAGGAGGAATAGTGTTTACAAAAATAATTTTAGAAAATAAAAGACGAGAAGAACGGGCTAAACAGTCCGCCTTAACATTACATAAATGAGAGATAAGGGAAAGCGAGAAAAAGAGGAAGGAGACACAGAGCAGTCCAAAAAAGTCTAGCTGATTGGAGAAAGCGGGCCATTCTTTAGGTGATTGTACTATCGAGACTAACTCTGAGCAATCTGTTTCAAACGCCTAACAATCGATCCTTCTTGAAAGGATATTCTTCATGGCCCAAATTAAAGCTTCCATCTCCGAGTGAAGAGGGGAGGGGCATCTCCGGAAGCACTTTGCACCTAGCAGTATCGTTTGATCATTTCCTTGAAAACACCACCATCCTATACCCATAGTTGGATCCGAAGATTTTCAAGAGCCGTCAATCCGACATTTTAAAAATTGGATAATGTTTTCCAATATTTCCGTAATAATTCTAGTTTCGATCGGTTCCAGCTGAGCATCTTCCCACATTGATCGGTTCCAAATATATCATTAATCTATGAAATAAAAAATATAAAACTTATATTAATTATTTAGGAGATACATGATAAATGTTAAAGTAATGATGTGTTACTCATACCGAAAGAATTGACCAACTTTTTTATATATGATTTCACTAAAAAAAAGTATGGTCTGCTTCAATTACAATTTTTCATAATCAAAAGAAATTATGCGAATACATACCCAAAACCGTTTTACATTTACCTAATTCATACCCGGACTAAAAACTTTTGGTCAAAACCTGCATTTACCACGGCAGACAAAGTGCCAATCTTGGCGGCCCAACTCGGCCCAAATAGGCCCAATAACTTTCTCCTCCTTTCTCATGTCTGCGCGTGGATATTCTCTGAAAAGTGTATCTCCTCTCTCGCCTCTCTCTCTACTCCTCTAAAATTCACTTTTCTAGGGTTTTCGATTTTGTGTATTTCACAATTCACAAAACCCAAAGTTCTGGGTAAAACAATTTGGTTATGGATTCTCGAGATTCGTTATCATCTGACGCCGCTAGAGATTCGTCGTCACTCTCCGAAGACGCAGCTGTTCTCTCTGTAACCTCTGCACTCGCTAAAACCGCTCTTTCCTATTTCCAATCTGGAAAATTCGAAGAGTGTTTCGACATTCTGATTCAGCTTGATCAAAAGAAACATAACGATCCCAAGGTTCAATTTTTTCTTCTTCCTCTTCTTTGGATTCAATAGTTTCGCTTGAAGTTTGGATTTGCCTTTAAAAAATTCTACCAGTTTTGATTCTTACATGTTTAGATCGATACTAAGAGAATTAAGTTTAAGTTTGACTTGATATACATTCTACTAAGTTTAGATCTGACTTGTCCAAAGTTATTGATTTTGTTTCTCTTTGAGTAGTTTTACTCTATTGCGAAGTTGAGATAGGGTTTTTTTTTAAGCTTTGTATGCATCAGATTTGTAGAGGAAAGTCTTCATTTTTCAGTGATTGGACCTTTGATTGCCTAGATTTAGAACAAGTCATGCCTAGATTTAGAATTACTTTACAAAGAATGTTGAGCTACTTTCACCTTCCTAGGTTTGAATGTTTATAACATTACAATTATGCGGCACTATATCATTTGACTTTGTTAATTATTTTTCCAGAAAACCCATGGTTTATGAATTGTTTTTGTTATTGATCAAGCAGGTTCTACACAATATGGCAATTGCTGAGTATTTCAAAGATGGTTGCTCGAATTCCGAGAAACTGGTGCAAGGGCTTAACCGTGTCAAGGTATGAGCCATCTATCTATAATTTACATCAAATCTTCTTCTGCATTTTTGCTGTCCATGAGAATGATTTCAAATTGGAGTCCTCATTTTTCTATCTTGTATCTTCTCTAGACTGGACCAGGACATTAGGGAAAATATACTGGAGAAAGTAATGTTATTAGTAGTCTTTATGTATGACATGGTTTCTTCTTCTCTTCTATTTCTTCAGAAACAGAGTGAAGAACTTGCTTCTGCAGCAAGAGACCAAGTGGAAGCTGCAAACCCTGGAACTAACGCATCTGTGTCAAAGGATCATTTTGATAGTACAGTAACAACTCTCAACATTGTATGTTCTCATGTATTCCTATGGTTTTTTTGAGTCTCAGCTATGCCATTCGCATTTGTCAAGGTTAAGTATTGATGTATATTGGTCTCCTGCAGGCAGTTACCTGGTTTCATCTGCATGACTATTCAAAATCTTTTTCCATTCTAGAACCCTTGTTTCAAAATATTCAGCGGCTAGACGAGGTATGTATCCATCTTTTTGTTGTATTTTGTTAAACCCGTCCTACTGCCTCTAAGTAGACAACTTGCTATTTATATGCAGACAATCGCACTTCAAATCTGCTTCTTGTTGCTGGATATTGCACTGGCTTGTTGTGATGCTGTAAAATTTTTGGTAAGTGTTGTCACTGGTCTCAAAGTCTTGAAATATAGCCCAACTGATCTCTTTTGCTAGTGGAAAATTCAACCAATATCCATGGGCTGTTTAGTTAAGTTTCTTCAAATGAAATGTAGTGCCTTTTGTCGCTGAATTTTAAATATGTCTGCAAGATTCTATTCTTGTCATGAAGAACAAATATGATATATCTATAACATGCCTTGCTAAATTGAAAACCAGCTGGTGTCCAAATTTTTTTCTAGAATACATGTTATCGGGGACATATAATTCTACGTAGCTATAATCTGATAGGCAATGTTGGACTTTTAGTTTATTGCGAGGAAATGGATTTTCGCTTGAATGATCCGTGACACCCCTGAATGACTTTTTGAATTGATAAGTTAGTATTCTCATTGCATGGAGTCTCTCTGTAGATGTTTCCTTCTCTCTGTATCTTACTAGTATTATTTACAGGCTGTGTTTGACTATATGGAGAAAGCTTTTGGTGTTGGTTTTGGAAGTCACGAAGAAAATGGAAGCACAATGCAACTTTCTTCAAATCAGGTTTCCAAGACATCTTCTCTCCTGAGCAGCTCGGTGGCGTCAGATACTTTGAAGTCCGAGTTAACAGCCGCTGAAAGTAGTCTGTGTGAGGAAACTCTAGACTATGACAATGTGCTAGCAGAATTTGAGGCAGAGAAACGAATGAAGCCAGTTGGCCATATTCCGGCAAACAATCTTCTCAAGACATTAAGCGAAAGGACGTTCTCGAATGCTGATCTGAAGCTTGAGTTGCAGCTTTACAAGGTCAGGTTTTTGCTTCTTACCAGAAACTTGAAAATGGCGAAGCGTGAAGTCAAACATGCAATGAACATTGCTCAAAAAAGGGACTCTTCTATGGCTCTCCTCTTGAAATCCCAGCTTGAGTATGCTCATGGGAATCATCCAAAGGCTATAAAGCTTTTGGTTGTCTCCGGTATTCATAAAGAAGCAGGGACTTCAGGAATCTTCAAAAACAACCTTGGTTGCATATACTATCAGCTTGGAAATTATCAAGCTTCCTCTGTGTTATTCTTAAAAGCTCTAAGGAGCTGTTCATCACTTAGAAGAAACGAGAAACCAGTGAAGCCGTTTTCTCTCTCACAGGATAAGTCTTTGTTGATCATATACAACTGCGGGTTGGTTTATTTGGCTTTGGGGAAGCCTCTACTTGCTGCTCAATGTTTCCAGAAGGCAAGCGTAGTTTTCTGGAGACAACCCCTCATTTGGCTCCGTTTAGCTGAATGCTGTATGATGGCTTTACGAAAGGGTCTTTTGGAAGAGCGAACAACTTCTTTGGATAGATCAGAAATCAGAGTCAGTGTAGTTGGGAAAGGGAATCGGAGACAACTTATGATTGAAGAAAATGGATATGTTGAACTTGCTGGCAGTACTCAATTGTCAAAGCTTTCATTACCACTAGCTCGGGTCTGTCTCTCAAATGGTATATATCTGCTCAATGAGTCTCTCTCGAATGATTCTAAATCAGATCTTGGATCAACATTCTCTGTGGGGATGAATGAGACCAAAGAAGCATCATCCTCTGATCATGAGGAAGCTTACACGAACTCAGACTTGAAAGAGGCAAAAGGAGGAATGAGCCAGGACATAATTCAAAACTCACTCTCGGCTTTCAAGGATATGTGTAGTAAAGAAAAGCAGTTGATGCAACAGGCTCTTTTTGCCAATATGGCATACGTAGAATTGGAGTTGGAGAATCCTGTCAAAGCCTTGTCAGCTGCTACTTCACTCTTGCAACTTCCAGATTGTTCAAAGATTTATGTTTTCCTAGGCCATATCTATGCAGCTGAGGCCCTCTGCTTGCTCAATCGACCCATTGAAGCTGGTGCACATTTATCTGCCTATTTAGTCGGACAGGATGATTTCAGACTGCCATACGCGCAAGAAGACTTTGACCAGTGGTGGAAGCACACAAGCTCTGATTGTGAAGAGACATTGGATCCGTCCACAGGAAATGCCCAGGAATCTGTTTTCCTTAAGCCAGAAGAAGCTCGTGGAGCACTTTTCGCAGACCTTGCTGCGCTGCTTGCCACCCAAGGACATCACGACCAGGCCAAACCTATGATAACACACGCATTAACTCTCTTACCGAACAATGTACAAGCTACAGTTACAGCAGTCTACATCGATCTCATGTTGGGTAGGTCGCAAGACGCCCTTGCTCGGTTAAAACAGTGTACCCGTGTGAGCTTTGTTCCAGGCAGACTGGAAGTGAGAGCCTCATAGAAGATTTGTACTCTAATCGGTATGGTTTGTTTTTTTTTAAAATTCAAGCTTTAGAAATTAGTTGGTTCTATAAATATCAGAGAATAAGCTTTTGTACAAGTTTTTTTTTTTTTTGTTTCATTTTAAATTTCTTGTATTAGTACTGTGAGATGATATTTGCATTCTTGACTTAGATTTTGGGTCGTCTGAGGGTTAGTCGATTTCTTGTTCAGGAACAAGATAAGATTGGTAGAACAAAACACAAGTTTTTGTACTTTGTTTAAATCTTGTTTCAGAACAGACCCTTTAAATTCAATTTACTATGGTTTTATTTTATTTTATAAAGGCTTTAGTAGATTTGAAACTTCATCCAAAAGCAAAGCTATAGTGGAACATGTGAAACCTTGTCAAGAAACCCTATTTTTGAACTCGTAAAACCTTGTTCGGAAGTTATACTGCAATATTCTTTTTATATTTTTATACAAAGTCTATATTTTTCTCTCTTTTTTTATACAAATATGCAATTAAACAAAATGTTCCTTTAATTATAATAATAATGTAGAAAAAAGCTTAAGAGATACAAACAATATAATACGTGTACGCTAGGAAATTTCTCGACCCGCGTAAAAGAGGGTCCTAGAAGTTTCAACTTCGACACGTGGCTCGTTCTCACTCTCTCTTCTTGAAGTCATAAAAATTAATTTTATAATCACTAAAGACAATTAATTAATTAATTCTCTTTTTTTTGTCGGCAATTAATAAATTCCCTTTAAAGAATAATGTTCCATCAGATTCCCAAGATAAAACAGAAATCCAAAGGGATTATATTAATTAATGAATTGTTAATTTATTATGAAAATATCATTAACTTATAAATTGAAAAGATATTTAAAAGTTAAAGAGTCTAAATAAATAATGATTTTTTGGGTATATATATTTACGGTCATTTTCCTTCACCAATTTTTTAATTCCGCATAAAGTAAAATATCCTGAAAACGGAAAAATTCAGTGTTTTCAGATTCTCCTCTAAAACGACAAAAGCTTGTACAGAAATCTGAACACAATAATGGCGAATAACGAAGAACTCTCTGAAGATTCAAACTCCAATGGACTAGACTCTTTTGATGCTGTTAAACAACGTTTCAAGGATCGATCAAAGGTACATCAGATTCGATTTCACCATTTTGATGTTTCTCTTTTGTATCAATTTGTAGATTTTGACTTCTGTGCCAAATTTTTATTTTGACAGAAAGTTGTTCAGACAAGAGAGTTGTTGTCTAAACAAGCGGTACAAACGCGTGAGATCTTGTCTAAACAAGCCGTTAAGATCGCTAAACAAGCCGAAGAACATGAGAGATTCATCAATAAGGTTATCTTTCTTGATTCATTTATTTAAAACCCAATCATGTTTTGGTTTTAAGTTCTTGCGTTTGAAAATGTTTGTTCTGTAATGTTTAAAGGTGACACATCTTGTTGGAGTGCTTGGATTTGGAGGTTTTTGTTTCCTACTTGGTGCAAGTGAGTTCAAGAAATTGTGATTCTTATGTTTTGTTCTCAGAATTAAATCAATGTTGTTGATATTGATTTATTGATGATGTTTTTGTTCTCAGGACCTCAGGACATTCCTTTAGTTTACTGTTTCTTCTATGTGATCTTTGTTCCTCTTCGATGGATATATTACCGGTTTAAGAAATGGCATTATTATCTTCTGGTAATGTCTCTTTTACATCTACCTTTTTTTTTGAGGTTTTGGTATAAAGAAATAGCATTTTGATTATTGTTTAAACAATTGTGTGTATGTGATAGGACTTTTGCTACTATGCCAATACAATCTTCTTGGTTGATCTTCTTCTGTATCCTAAGAATGAAAAGCTTTTCATGGTTTGCTTTTCCTTTGCTGAGGTATGCTTTTTAACTACATGAGCACATGTTTATGAGTCTTTGTGTGTGCTGATTTATCAATTGGTTGTGCTTGTGCTGCGGTTTTTTTGCAGGGACCGTTGGCATGGGCTATTATTGTCTGGCGTTGCAGTCTGGTTTTTAGTTCGCTGGATAAGATTGTTAGTGTTCTTATACATCTCTTACCTGGTGAGTTCTGTAATCTTCTTATTACTCTTCTTGTTGATGGGATGCTAGCTTTTTTATTCCCCTCTCAATCATGTTTAGGATTTTGAATCCTGTACATAGAATAGACGTAATCACATGGTTCTCCGTTGCATACCCTGGATAAGGTTTGATGATTTTATTGAAGCTTATGCTTGGATTATTTAGTCTTGCAATGACTTTGGTTTCAGGGCTTGTGTTCTTCACAATTAGGTGGTGGAATCCAGCGACCTTTGCAGCTATGCACCCTGTAGGCACTGATCGTAGGGTTTCATGGCCTTATGTGGAAGACAAAGCTTACCTATTTACATGGCTGTTTCTTATCCCCTTGGTCGTTTATTCTCTTTGGCAAGTGCTCTATTTTCTAATCGTCAATGTCCTGCGTAGGCAGAGACTCCTAAGAGATCCTGAAGTTATGACTTCTTACAGGTATCATCCCTGCTACATCCCTATTGGTCTACTCTGTATGTTAATGCTGTCCTCATAGTTCAATGAATGATCAATTACTGGAAATATTATAGGTCCGAACGTCCAGTAGCTCCTACGTCTAGTTAATATTATTGCTTTGAGAAATATTGCTTCTCCCTTTCTAATTAGTAATTTCGTGGAATAGCGGAATTGTGGAAATGGGAAAGGTTATCTGAATAATGGCTTGATTCTTTGTTTGTCATTAATAGTAATTTTAAATACAACAATGCTGCGAAAAGTGTGATTGGTAAAAGCCTGCTGAATTGCAGAATGATTCCACTATTCCGCCATTTTGCGTGTTACTAATCATACTTTCTATAGTCTGACGTTATGTTAAATCAGATTGTTTATGTGTTGAAAAATGGTAACATGTATCACACTGTTGTTAAATTGCTATTCCGTGAATGTTTCATGGCTACGGCCACAAAACAATAGAATGTGTTCTTACCATAGACTGAACCTGTCCTGATGGAATCCTCTGGTCTGTGCAGAGAGCTGTCGAAGAAAGCTGAAAAAGCAAACAATAAGTTGTGGCAGCTGAGCGGTCTGCTAGGGGATCAGAACCGTATATGGATGTACATCCTATTCCAGGCCATCTTCACGGTTGCAACCATGGCATTGACCGTACCGATCTTCCTATCTTATAGACTGCATGTAATCTTTCAAATCCTGAAGATTTCTGCGGCAGTGTGGAACGGAGGGAGCTTTTTACTAGAGGTAATGCCACGACAAGTGATCCAGAAAGAGAAGAAGAAGAAAGCAGAGATGCAGCCGATAGAGGAGCAGATACCACACCATGAACCTGTGTCACCTCCGGCTGAGAATGAGCCAAAATCTACTGAAACATGATGATGGTTGTAACAGAAAGGTACATGTAAAATAAAGTTTTCAAAGGTGAATCATGATTGGTCTTTTTTTTTGTTCCTCATGTTTTGTTCTATAACGGTTTGTTTCTCTTGTTGGTATACATCATTCTAAAAGCTTAATGTGAATGATCTTGTAGTTACCTTTTCTAAAGAAACTTGTTTGTTCCTGTTTCGCTAGGACATTCTACATCAAAATTGCATTATGCGAGATTAACTATATTTGTAATGCGTTTGCGAGAAAGGAAAATCTTCCGATTTCAGCATAGTAGCTTGGGATAAGTTTTCCTTTAGATGCAAAGGATTAGAGCTGAGACGCGCATTTTGTTTTCTATTTCTGCTGTACAAAACAACCATCACTATAGATCATAAAATTATTATCAACGATCAAAGTATAATGGCAATAGTGATGGATGTATATCTTCTCTTTCTTTTGCTTTTAGAGGTATGTTAAATCTAACCATACAAAAGCTCGAACATGTCGTTACCAGCCGCGGAATAAACTTAATAAGTGGGCCGATAGCATTATCAAATCCATCATGTCCAATACGACTATTGTTCAGTCTCTAATTAGGATCTTGAGTACCTCTAAAGGTCAGTAGCTGATCTCACCGCTCGGGACCCGTACCGCCTTCCCACCACCGTACCAGATGCACTAACATGGAGCCTAAAGCAACTCGTTCTTACCAACGACGACTTCCACCGAACCAGCCTGGGAATCCACCAACAACATGATCATTTGGAGAGCTTTGATCGAGCTAGAAACCATCACCATCGAGCTCAATTTGAAGATGATCGAGACAATCCACCCGGAGAGAGAGACGCATCGTACCGGCCCGTTACTCACCAGAACCAAGTTCTCTTGAAGAATTCTACACAAGACCGTCAACTTGAGCTCGGCCAAAGAACTCACTCAAAAACCAACCATGAAGAAGCTTTTGATCGAGGCAAATCACCCATGTACCGCCAATTTGGAAGAAGACTCAAGAACCGCCAATTTGCACCGTACCGGTCAAGTTGACTCAAACCAAACCAAAGAGCCCCCTGATGTACTTGAAGACTTTCTGCTGGTTATATTCACCCTCATGAAGACTACACGGCGTTTAGAAATTGACACCCATTCTGTTCACACGTCCAAAACCAAGAAAGAAGAAACTTTCCTTTTCTGGAGAAGTGTTTGCCTTTTCTATCAAGATCACGTTACCAACTCTTGATCCAGATCCTCCATTCCTCCTTAAGAAAAATAGCTAAGCTGCGACTTAACTCTCGACGCCATCACCGAAGATCCTCCATTAAAGCCTAACGGCTAGAATCATCACGCTCCTCTCTTTATTTCGCATCATTCAGTTTCTTTTTCTAAGTTTTAGACCGTTGTTGCACTTTTCTATTTAAGCTCTTTATTTCTCTAGCTACTTTGTATTCACGCTTTGATCAATTGAAATTCAGTTTGCTTTTACTTCAATACTTTGTGTCTTGAATAGCGTCGGCTCAAACATAGGCCCTGGGGCAAAAAAAAAAAATGGACCCCTAGTATATTGGAAAAAATAATATTTACAAGAATAAAACACAAAGAAAACATCACTTCAAAAATTAAGCAACAAGATCATTTTATAAAAGAGATTTGGCCCAATAAATCAATAAATTTTTTGGAATTATTGGTCTAGAGTAAATCAACATCTAACTTGGGCCCAACAAAGTTTTCAAAAGAAGAATTACGTTATGCTTAAAAGGAATGCAAATATATATGGGCCTTTTTTTAATAATAATTTTCTTTTTTTGTTATACTTGCACAGATTTTTATTTGTTATGTTTACAAGAAAAAAAATATTGTGTGAGCCCTTTTGTTTGTGGGCCCTTAGTGATTGTCCAGCTCGCCCCCCATGTTAAGCCGGCACTGGTCTTGAATCAAATCTGTTCTTGCGAGTTCTAAGTGTTTGTGGAATCAAACCACTTAGGTTTCGTGTAGAGTCTTACCACAAGACCGTTTCTTTGTGACATTCACTATCAATAGGTTCGAGTTGACTATTCGGTTTCCGTCCCTGAGCCAATTCTAACGACTTGCTTGATCCGCAATAAACCTCCTAAAATGCTAATTAACATTTTTAAATTCTAATAATTTGCTATAAACTTTTGATACTGTCCACATGGGATTTTAAACGATCAATCGCGATTAACTATCTCGTTAATTAACATTTTTATTAATTCTAGTTATTTTCTATATTAAGTTTTTTGCAAAAAGTAATACCAAATCATACCAAATACTTAGTTGAATATCTCATATAAATTTTAATATTTTATATATGTTAACAATTAGAACATAAACGATTTTATTACACAAAAAATCACATTACTCAAAAACTAAAGTAGCCTTAAAAACAGTAAGTAAAAAACTTAAGAAAAATAATGCAGAAAATATTAGTACCTAGGAAAATTCTCATTTATGGTCAAGAATATCAGCTATTGATAGAGCTAATAGCCTAATACTAACCATTTTTAACCTAGATCAACAATATCAACAATTCCGGTTTAATATCAATAACTATCATCAATACTTGAGAATTGAAGAGCTAACTTAGCCAATTGAGATCGATAACTAATTTGATTACCAAATTTAGAGTTCGCTGATGAATTTAGGCACGACAATTGGTTAGTATAATACTGATGACACATGTAATCTCAAACTCGGCAAAATTATATTGGAAGAAACCTAAATCATATGCCTACATCTATACTAGTATTTTTGAATGCATTTGTTAGCGGATGGTTTAAATTGTTATTCGACAAATTTGGTACCCAATCCGATAAGAAATTTCCTTCATAAATCTTACACCGGATATTTCATATCTTTTTTAGATCGAGTCAAAACATATCCGAAATTATGAACCGGATATTCCATATTTAAAAATATAGATATTTAGAGGATTTGGTTAAGATTTACAAATACAGTTCTCCTATCACCTTTGTTTGAACATATTTTTTAACTATTTTGAATTATCATATAATACATAAAGTAAAAAAAAATCTCAATTTTTTTCTGCATATATTGGGATTCAAAATTTTTAAAACGAATATATATTACCCAATTCATTAAAAAGGTGTGTGTTCAACGTCCTATATCGACTAAAATGTTTATATATTGATTCAGAATCATATTATAAATAAGATCAAAATGAATCCAAATCCGAATGAACAAGAAGCTCAACTTAATAAGCATCCAAGTTTAAAATCATATATTGTTTCATTCGGATTTTTAGTTTAACTGCTTAATTTTATGGGAAATATTAAATTTTAAACTTTTAAAAAAATTTAAATAATATAATTCATATATTTAAAATCAATAAAAAGTTTATAATGTTATGAATATTTGAACATATATAAACAGTTACAATAACACCAGACGGGTCATATTGCTAGACGGATTTATATAACGGGACAATTTTTAAGAAGTTTTAAATATTATAATTCATATATTTAAAATCAAGAAAATTTTTATAATATTAAGAACATTTAAACATATAGAAAGAGGTAAAATAACATGAGACAATTATATTGCAGGACGTGGTTATATTGTAGGACGGGATTATATGACGGGACAAGTTTGAATCAAAAAAAAAATTATTAACCCGCTGCTTCAATACGGGTTAAATCTTCATTCTATTACTTTTTTAATACCACTAATTTTAGATATATCGAATGATCCTGATTAAAATAAAATTGTATAAAAAAAATATTGTCTCGTGGTATACAGTTACTTAATAACAATTGTAAACTATAAAATATAAATTTTTTATAAAAATGATACAATCTGTAAATTTTTATATATAATATATATATCATTAAATTTTAAAATTACTAATTTTAAAAACAAATCGTCCCACGGTATACCGTATGTTAAAATCTAGTTTTATATTAGTATTTGTTAAACAACAACCCTTTCATGCTAACTATTAATTAATACATGTGCTATTGGATATCACATGTAATCTGTTTACCACGATGTAGGTATCACACATTCCATACTCTCTGAAAAACAGAAAAATTTCTCTTAATTCATGTTCGTCAATAGTTCTACTGGAATTGTGTATCAACCAACAATAATAAGCAAGATATTATCAATTTCTTGAAAATGATTGCGTTCCCGAAAATTATCATATCCATGACTGTAAACTAATCAAACTTATCGATGGACTGTTCGAGTCCAAATAAACAAGAAAACAAATATTGAAAACAACATGAAATGTATCTTCTCATGCATAAAAATGATTTATTTAATAAATTAATAATACGCTATCAAAAGAAAGATTTGTTGTTACCAAAAGATCTAGATGCACAAATCCGAAACTATGATTACAAGAAAAGACTATCATTAAAGTCTTATATTTTCTTCATACTACTGTGTTACCACTTCAAAAGGTTTCTAAAGCTATTACAGTGAAAGGGCTTACTAATCACATATGCACCATGTTTCTCCACTTGTCTTTAAGCTATGAGGAATTACGAGTCTTGTGGAATATACCTCTTCGCATCTCCAAAATATGTTTTTAGTGATTGTAGCTGAAAATTTCTTCACTTTACCGTGTCGTCACTTGAAAAGGTTTCTAGAGATATTATAGTGAAAGGACTTACTAATCACATATGCACCATGTTTCTCCACTTGTCATTTCCGAGTGTTGTGGAATATCGTTTTCCATCTCCAAAATCTTCCTCCAAAGTATGTTTTTATTGATTGTAGATGAAACATTTCTTCACAATATTGTGTTGCCACTTCAAAAGGTTTCTAGAGATATTATAGTGAAAAGACTTACTAATCGCATGTGCACCATGTTTCTCCACTTGTCCTTAAGCTCAAAAGAATTACGAGTCTTGTGGAATATACCTTTTCGCATCTCCAAAATCTTCCTCCAAAGTATGTTTTTCTGGATTGTAGATGAAATTTTTTTCACACTATTGTGTTGTCACTTCAAAAGATTTTTAGAGATATTATAGTGAAGGGACTTACTAATCACATATGCACCATGTTTTTCCACTTGTCATTTACGAGTCTTGTGGATTATACTTGTTCCCATCTCCGAGATCTTCCTCCAAGGTATGTGTTTACTGATTTTAGTTGAAAATTTTTCCACTCCCACCTATCCAAAAGAAAAATATACTATGAACTTAAGCTAAAATTGTACTGGTTTCCTTCAAACAACTATTTTACAAAATCACTAGATCCTAACCCGCAAGTACATGCAGGAGTAATATAAAAACTATGGGGTTTATATAAAGTATTATCTTATAACCTTTGTTTTGTTTTGTGTAATTGAATTCTTAAAAAGTATAGATATTAGAATAGTTTAAAAAAATATATTTTTCTTTGTGTTTAAAAGAAATTTTGATACACACATTGTTTTTCTGTTTGATTAATTCTATATTTTGAAGAGATAGTTTAGTTATTAAAAGATGTAAGATTTAGCATAATAGTTAAGAGTAATACAATTAAATAAACAGTTTAGTTTGTTCCATAAGAAACAATTTGAACAGTTGCAGAATTCTCGGGTTTATTACTTACAAATTATTCTACATTTGAAACTGTTGAAAATTAAATTTATTATTGTTTATAAATTAAAATAGATTTTGTATCTCATACCATTATTTTAATTAAATGGTCTATTATTGAAACCGAATCTAGTTTTGTGGACCGAATAACATGTTAATGTAGACCCAATTATTAATCCTCTTAGACTCATTTATTTGTTTTTGGGCATTTAGTATACTAATAAATATTAATTTATTTTTTAGACAGATATTAGTTGTGAAGAGGAAAATCATTGTTTTATCTACAAAAAAAACACACACAGAAAAAAATGAAGAACGCCGATCGATCATATAACCAATTAAAAGATTCTCATATTATCCAGCTATTTTGTCTCCTTTAATAATCTTTGGTTTGCACTTTGTGAATTCTATAAATAGGTAAGCTTAATTTTCAATCAGATTTATATTTTTACTATTTTTTTATACATATGTGATTCAATTTCTAGTTTTTGAAATTTTCTGTTTGAATAGATTTTTTCGCGCAGGATTGTCAAGAAGCTTGGATCTTCTACGGGTAATTATTTTCAATTGAATATCCAACTTTAGTAATCACCGATTTTTTTCTACGGATATGAAATTGATTTCAAGTAGCTTGAAATTTATGAAGATGAACAGTTAATTTCAAATCTACATAACTATTTTTGTTTAAAACCAATAACTATTTTTTTTTACCTAAGAAGTGTTATAATTTATTTAGTTTCAAATAACTAAAAATACAATGATGTTCACAATTAATGAGTATAAAGAAAGAAAAATAAACTGATAGGATGAGAAAAATCAACAGATGTTTATAAGAATGTAAACATGTTAAACACAAATTTTAATGTATCCCAGTGAAGCATTAAAGGTAATTAAAAAACATGGAGAAAGCAATCACTTTTTTTCATTGGAGAAATTCAGATATATATAGGTAAAACAACTTTGTCCAAAAAAAAATATAGGTAAAAGATAAGTGAGATCATAATTTTAACACTTTTGTTTTTAGCTATGCAGATTTAATTAATATTATTATTTTTGATAGGGTATTAAAAATATTATGGTGAAAGCTTACTAATCACATATGCACCATGTTTCTCCATTTGTCCTTAACCTCAGAAGAATTACGAGTCTTGCAGAATATATCTTTTCGCATCTCCAAAATCTTCCTCCAAGATATGTTTTTATTGATTGTAGCTGAACATTTCTTCACAATATTGTGCTACCACTTCAAAAGATTTTTAAAGATATTACAGTGAAAGGACTTACTAATCACATATGCACCATGTTTCTCCACTTGTCATTTACGAGTTTTGTGGAATATACCTTTTTCCATCTCAAAAATCTTCCTCAAAGGTATGTTTTTATTGATTTTAGCTGAAAATTTCTTCACACTATTGTGTTGCCACTTCAAAAGATTTCTAGAGATATTATAGTAAAAGAACTTACTAATCACATATGCACCATGTTTCTCCATTTGTCCTTAAACTTAGAGGAATTTACGAGTCTTGTGGAATATACCTTTTCGCATCTCCAAAATCTTCCTCCAAAGTATGTTTTTCTTGATTGTAGCTAAAAATTTCTTCACACTATTGTGTTGCCATTTCAAAAGATTTTTAGATATATTATAGTGAAAGGACTTACTAATCACATATGCACCATGTTTCTCCATTTGTCCTTTACGAGTCGTGTGGAATATACATTTTTCCATCTCCAAAATCTTCCTCCAAGGTATGTTGTTATTGATTGTAGCTGAAAATTTCTCCGCTCCTACCTATCCAAAATAAAAATATACTATGTATTTAAGCTAAAAGTGTATTGGTTGTATCAAACAACTCTTCTACAAAATCATCTTTGTAATGAGGATGTATTCAATCAAGAATCACAATCATTTACGTTGAAATGACAAACAGTTTGTAGTCAATCATGAATTTTTAAAGATTTCTAAAATGCAATGTAACTAGTAACAATATTTGTAAATGGATATTAAAATTAAATGTGATTAAAATTGTGAATTGAAAATACATCCAAATCCACTATTATTGACTTCAAAGTTTGTTAGACAATTACAAATATAAAAATCTAAATTTCATGGTTCTAATAACATATCACAGCAACTTTAAATTAATCTAAAATCTTAGTTAAAAGTTAAAACTCAAATCATACCAAATATTTAGTTGAATATCTCCTATAAATTTCAATATTTTATATATGTTAACAATTAGAAAACAACGATTTCAATACACAAGAAATCACATTACTCAAAAACTAAAGCAGTCTAACAAAACAATTAGGCCGAAAACTTAAGAAAAGTAATGCAGATAATATTAGAACCAAGGAAAATTCTCATTTCTGGTCAAGAATATTAGCTATTGATAGAGCTAATACCAAACATTTCTAACCTAGATCAACAATATCAACAATTCTGGTTTAATATGAATAACTATCAGCAATACGTGAGATTTGTAGAGCTAACCTAGCAAATTGTGATTGGTAACCAATTTGATTACCAAATTTTGCAAAACTATATTGGAAGAAATCTAAATCATTTGCCTACATTTATATTAGTATTTGTTAAACAACAACCCTTTCATGCTAACTATTAATTAATTCATGTGCTATTTGATAAGACATGTAATATGCTTACCATTATGTAGATATCACACATTCTATACTCCCTGAAAGACTAGAGAAAAATCTCTTAATTCATGTTCGTCAATGGTTCTATTGGAATTATGTATGAACCATCAATAATAAGCAAGATATCATCAATCTCTTGAAAATGACTGCATTATTTAAAATTGTCATATCTATGATGCAAACCATTCAAACTTATCAATGGAGTGTTTGAATCAAAATAAACAAGAAAAAAATATTGATAACAACATAAAATGTATATTCTCATGCATAAAAATGATTTGTTTAATAAATTGATAATAACGATAACAAAAGTTACGAAAGAAAATTAAAGTTCTTTTTATTTTATTAATGAGGGTTGTGGGAGAAAATTTTTTTTGATAGTGTAAAAATTGAGATACAAAAAAGTGTGATTGGCTGTAGTACATAATGAAAAATTACTGAACTGAAATCAATTATTCTGAATCATAATTTTTTGTATTTGACATTAAAAAAAACGAAGAAAAATGAATATTTTATTTTACCATGAGAACTAGCAGAGAAACTTATTTGTAAGAGTCAAAATTGATATACAAAATGGGTGTGATACAAAGGCCTTGAATTGGGAAACAAAACAAAGACAGTTCATTAGAGGAAGAGGATGATCTATACTTGTACTCCCAATCTTTGTGGAGAGATGTGAGTGGATGTCAAACAGAGTGACAATCATGTATCACTGTGCCTGTGGAGAATCAATACATGTCATTGTTCATCGTGGAGGAGAATGAGTAATTTTTGTTGTTGGTGATTCACTTGCTGCTGTTTCCCAGCCCTACACCCATGTTCAATCTCATCCCCGTCAGATCATACCTTCTGTGAGTGTGGATGTTTCCGGCGAAATCGGTTTGGACATAGTGTCCACATGTCCAACGTGTAGACTTGTACTAAGATTTACTAAGTTCGAAGGAACTGTAGAGCGTTACGTGGAGCAGGAGCAGAAGTTTATATGATTATGATTCAGTTGTTGCATTTTTATTTCTGAAATATGTGTTATGATTCAGTTTCTTTTGTTGCTTTTATTTCTAAAATATGTAAAAACTCATATTAAAGTGTATATACTTGAGAAGTTATCTCCTATGGGTACTCAAATTTTGTTAATTTATGGTGTTTATATGTTTTAGTGTGTTTCAGATAAATTAACCTTGTTTTGATGTTGATTTTCATATTATTGTGAGAAATGCTCAGTGAGGGTAGTTCATTTCCAAGTTCTCTGTGAGATTGAAGGGACTTCAAACTGTTTTTCTCGTTTCATTTAGTTGCTTTGTGCTTGAACTCCTTTTTCCTTTCACATAAATCGACTAAACAACCAAGTATCATCACTTTGACATTCATAATATTTGAATAAATCTTTTATTTCATATCCCTTGTTCTTAGTTTCTCTCTTATTGTTTCTCTCATTGCTTCCCAGTTCAGCATAGTAGGACTAATTTCCGGTTAGTAATCTTGTTTTTCAGCTTATAGTTGCTTCCTTTTCAAAAGCATTTGATTGCTCAATGAATTCACTTGGAAATTCAACATGTTCTGCTAGTTGACATGAAGATATGAATGAGTATTAACTTTTGAACCACATAAAATAAAAAAAATGAATTTTTTTTTGTTTGTTCATACTTTTTTTTCCTGTTAGCGGGACGGTTCGTCATTACCCAAATAGTGGTGGATTGGTGTGAGATCTGCTTTTTCTTTTATTGAAGTTTATTTTTTTATTCTCTTTTTTTTTCCGAAATATAAAACATATAAATAACAGTGCTATTTTTTGTCTAGGCTACAATATATGTTCATAAATATTGTTTGGACTACCTAAATTTTATGTTACATCTTTAAATTGTATTAATGATTTATTTGTTCATAATAATTATTTTTTTTCTTCCTACCATAAAGGATTTCAGAGTTCAAAGAGATTTTTGTGTTATACATCAAATGTGAGCTGCGTACAAATAAATAGAGAAGCTATACAACAAAAAGCGTAAACTAAGGCAGAATCTATCTAGTTAAGAAGATCTCTATCTATCTCTTGTTATTCACATCGGCATCTGTTAGAGTATATTCGTAGTTACCGAACCGGATCAAACCAACCCCTAATACCCTCCCTCAAGTTGGAGAATACAGATTTCGTATTCCAAGCTTGGACTTGAAATATCGAAAACCGTCTTTGCCAATGGTCTTTGTTAAAATGTCTGCTAGCTGTGATAAGTAAACCAAAATTAAAAATCAATTTATTCCGTTAAATACATTAAGCTATTTAATATTATTGTTTACTGTTTTTATGGTTCTTAAGTTATCGCATTAATATTTGTACGCTAGCTAATAATTTGTAATGTCTATTGTACATATATTATTTTAGTAATCAATTATAAAACACATAATTTATAGTTTTACTAATATCATTTATGTATGTTATTTTCAAATTACTACTTCTTCTGGTCTTTTTTACTTGATGTTTAAAGTTTTTGCGCACCGATTAAGGAAACATTTAATTTTGTGTATATCTAAACTAAAACATCATATATTATCTATTCAACCAGTAAAAAAATAATTTTCTAAATATTAATATCAAAACTAATATAAATTAATTAATATTGCATTAAAAACTTAAAACATCATCTAATTTAGAACAAAAAAATTTTTCTTAAAACATCAACTAAAAAGGAACTAAGGGAGTAGTACTATAGATAAATTATATGGATTTACAAATTAATTTTTAATAAATTCTTAATTAATTTTTATTCATAATCATGAGTACATATTTAACATAATTTATAATATTATGTATTTATTATTCAATAAATTTTGATCTAAAAAATATTCTTTGAACCGCATCACTTGATCCGCTTTTACCATTCACATATAATTTGGACCGCCAAATTTGTTTGATCCGGTTTTGTTCCGCCCCATCCGCTTGATCTTTTTTTGTTTTGTTTGATACGCTTGATCCGCTCCGTCCGATACGCTTTCTCCATTCAGAGCCAAAACGTATAGTGGGCTCTCTCTCTCTCTCTCTCTCTCTCTCTCTCTCTCTCTCTCTCTCTCTCTCTCTCTCTCTCTCTCTCTCTCTCTCTCTCTCTCTCTCTCTCTCTCTCTCTCTCTTTTTCTCACTTATCTTAGAGAGAGAGAGATGCGATTTTGCTTTCCGATTTCAGATCTCTGATCGAAAATCGGTTTTAACTTACAGCTGTGTCCGGATCTTATGTTTTGTTTATATAACTTCCGATTTAGTTCGGATTTCTATATTTTTAGTTTTGTAGTTTTAGTTCTACTCATCCTTATGGGCTTAATTTGATTTCTTTTTAATCAGTTGGCTTAGTTTTTCCTTCTGGCGTGAGTAGTATCTTTGTTATTCCCTTAGTAGAGCCTTCATATATGAAGCAAACCTTTTCACGGGTTGAAGAATTGAGTTGGCTTTTTGACAAAGGAGAAATCGATTCTCTTGCAAAGTGATAGTTGAAGGAGGAAGGCTGCTCAATAAGATTTGAAGAAAGGCAGGTTGATTCATGGTGCTGTGAGTTAAAGTCATCAGAGATCAACCTTCGGAAACTTTTTCGACCAGCGGTGGTTGTCGGTGGAGTTTCCTTCTCGGAAAATTATTGAAGGGCACGTGTGGGACATGTGTCTCTTGTTGCAATCGTTATCAAAAATCTTTGATAAATGGGCTTATTATAAATTTTCGTTTTTGGGATTCATATCCAATTGTATTTTATGGACCAAATTTTGGCTATTAATGAAAATATTGCCGATAAAAAATAAATAAATGGGTGTGATACGTTGTATTAAGCACAGAAATAGTAAGGTAGTGTTATAAAATATAACGTAAACACAAATAATATTATTATATATTGTACGTTTATGAGCAATAATTTTGAGAGATGGAAAACGTAGAGAGGAAGAGGAAAGAAATGGAACACTTTATGACTTAAATTCTCTCACCTCCTTATTCACATTCACTTTGCTCCTACAAGGCATATATATAGAGAGACTATAGAATGGATAAGCATTTAATAGCTTGGGCAACAAGCCTTATACATTACTTAATTGAGAAGTAAAACAATATAGATAATCTTCTGTAATGGATAATCATAAAGAGATAGATAATTGGGTAGTTATCTATCCAATTTATAACACTCCCCCTTGATTATCCATTACCATCAATGTATTGCATACTGCCTCGTTAAAAACCTTATCATGGAAAAACTGTATAGAATAAAAACCATGATAAAGGAAAAGAGTACAGTAACACAATCTCTTCTTAGAACAGACGAACCTTGTTTTCTTCATAGGTTTCGTAGATGATGCATCTTGATCATTCTCTTCGTTCCTTATGATCTTGTCAATATATAACAAAGATTTTGGAAGAGAGATAGACTTTCACTTTGATGTCTATCTTTTGCGTGTTATTTGCTGCCTCGTTAAAAACCTTGTCATGGAAAAACCTAGTGGGATAAAAACCATGATAAGGGAAAAAGAGTGCAGCCACGCTCATCATCATATGTCTCCCCCTAGAAGCATCATCTTCAAAAGATGAATTTTGAATGGCGTAGCAGGTAGCACCTTTGAAATAAAACGGCTACATTGTTACTTGGCCGGATGTACTGGACATCAACTTCTTGCTTCTTCTCTGATTCTTGGGTGCAAAAGAAGAATCTTGGAGAAATATGTCTTGTCATCTCGCTTTTAACATAGCTTCCTTTGAATTGGAAAACATTTGCAGCAGTGCCTTGTTGTTGGCTCTTCACTGGTACCTATATTGCTTGCTTTTTGTATATGTTGAGTGTATCAATCTGAGCCATACAGAGTCTCGATATGCTTCATGGAGCGCAATAATTTTGGCATGACTTGAACAAGCGACGACCAAAATTTGTTGTTGGAAACGCCACGAAGTTGTTGTTTTGCGATATATATTTATATAGGTCTGATATAGATCCTCCGTCTACAAAACCAACAAAACCCAACTCTGGGTTTCTAGAATAAAATAAGCCCAAGTCAATCGTACTTTGCAGATAGTGGAAGACACATTTGAATTCATTCAAGGTCTAGTAAGAGGAAATGAATTAATCATGCAAGTAGATCAGTAGCAAATGCTCAGTACAATATATTCACAAGATATATAAATGCTCGTCAGCATTTATATATGTTAGCTACAATTCACAAAATATATAAATACTCGTCAGCATTTATATATAGTGTTTCATGATCAAATATATAGAGTCGAATTCCTTTAGAAGTGACTAATATAACATCTCTTTCTTTTGATGTATAGTTGGAATATCTGGAAACACTTTTGTCTTTCCAAGATCTTTTCTTCCAAATAACTCTTTAAGAGTTTTGATGATGTTCAAAAACATCATGCTTATAAGTTCCCGGGAATATAACTATGATATCATATATCTTTCAGGGATTAGTCCTACAGACATCCCATAAGATGCAATTCAAGTCATATATTTATCAACTCAATATCGAGTGATTTTGACAAAACACGGCGCAACACACCGTCTTGTCTTAAGTATCATAATACTCTTTTGATGCTTGGACCATGTGTCCAGGAATTACTCGTTTCTTATACGAGATTAATATAAACTTAACTGCGTCTTTGTTTATTGGCCAATATATATCTCTTAATCGTAAAGAAATTATCTATCTCATTTATAACAGGTAGATCCTTCTACTTTAAAAGTTCTTCTTTTGTTTGGGCTTCACGTGTTGGGCTTTTTGTTTTGAAAGGTCATTATTTTTAATGGGCTTTCTATTAGCTGTAATACGTAACAAGTTTAAAACTTTTGTTGTCTCTTTGTTTGTTAATGTTATGAATGTCATAATTTCATTATTTAATAAAATTCATTTCAAAAATACAGTTACTGAAATTCAACTTCTCCTCAAGAACTTGCATCTACTAAAATCTCCCCCAAATCCTGAAAAATTAGGGTTTCGTCGAGAAATTTGAATCAGAGTGTGGAAATGGAAGGAAGCAAAAGCGAGGCAGTGTTCGATTCCATGAATCTAAATCCTCAGATTTTCATCAACGAAACAATCAACTCCGTCGAAGATTATGTCGACGCAGCTTTTGATTTCTATGGCCGGTTCGTTTCTCACTCACTCTCTTCCTCCATGAATTCTTCGATACAAAGCTTTTTCTAACAAAGGGTTTGTTTGTTTGGTTCTTACTTACATTTGCAGTGAAGCATCCAAATTTCTCAAAATCAATGGATCTCATAAACAAAAGTCACAAGATTTATCAAATGTGAGTTTTGGTGATTTCATTTGATTCTTTATTCTTCTTACTCTTGTCACATTTTTCGCTATTACGCATTTTTAGGGTATTGAACGTGTTCGTGGTTTGATACAATCGGTTATTGACAAGCGTATGGAATTGTGGGAAAGCTATTGTGTTCGATTCTGTTTCGCAGTTCCTGATGGATTTGTGTTGCCAAAGAGTGTGAGTCTATGTTCTCTTCATTGTCTCTGTCTCGTCTCTCACTCTTATTACTGTGATTTGCTGAATTGTTTCTGTTCGTCAGGACGAGTCGTCGGTTGTTCATCAGGATGAGTTATGTGATCTAGAGTTGGATGCAGAATTGGATTCTTTAAGGGATAAGCTTAATTTGGTGAGAAAAAAACTGGATACTTTTTGATCTTTGGTTTGTTACGTTTTCGTTTCTTTTAAGTGAGGTGCTTTTGTTTCAGGTAGGAAAGAGGTCTGTTGAGCTTGACTCCGAGCTCCAGGCTTTAGAAAGAGCCTCGGTGTCGAGGGAACGGTCTGTGAGACTCGTTAATGAGGCTTTGGAGCTTTATGATGAGTCTTCTGTCGATGAAATGTTCAAAGGTAATCAAGATGCAAACTTTATTTAGTAGGTAAGCTGTATTGAGATCTTTTGATTCATTTCAATGGAATCATTTGGTTATGTTTTATTTGTTAGTTCTTGATGACCCTGAAAACTCTTGTTCACTTAGCCTGTTAGTCATGAACTTCAGAATCAACATTTTTTCGTTGCTGCTAGCTAGTATCTTGAGTAATGTCCTGTTCTCACTTAGAATGTAGATATGAAATCTCCCTACCATCTTCTGGAGATATACTTCTGATTAATTTTGATAGGATCTCGTTTAGAGTTTTATTATTTGGTATACATTATCAGGTAGTGGTCGTCCATTTTTTCCTTTTTCTCAGGAATACCTTTGTTTGTTTGTTTGATGGTTCATAGTCTGACTATAGACGACTTGCATCTCAAATAATGGTTTTCTGCAGAGATGGCCAAAATGGCGTCAGAACTTCGTGCAAGCGTGGATAGGCTGAAAACAAGAAGAATGGAAGCCAGTGAAAGCGCTAAAGTGAAGAGGCTAAAGAACCATGGCAAAGAGTTTTCGGCAATGACTTTCGGTAACAAAATTTAACATTGTTGCGATATTACAGTGTTAGAAGAATAATAAGTGTTACATGTTTGTCATCTTCCTTCGTTTTCTGTGGTTCTCAGATGGAAAGCTTGAAGACCTCGAAAAGTTTCAAGCCGAGTTAAAGAAGATGTGAAAATTGTTAACCTTTGCAGCAAAACAGTTGTGGTTTGTCAAAGAGAATGCTCCAAACTGAACCTTTTTTTTGTAAATGACTAACTTGACATGTTCTCTTTAAAGACTACCTCGTTTCAAGATTACCAAAACGGTCACTTTCAGATTAGAATTCACAAATTATTAAATTACGAAACCTATAGAAGACTACTGCTTTTAAAGCTCAGGCAAAGTTGACTAATGATCGACTCATAACTTTATACCAACAGCCTAAATCGTACTCTATAGTTCAAAAACATGGTTGAAAACAAATGGTTTCAAAGCTTGGGCGATGTTGACAAATGTTCCACTCATAAGCGTAGGGAGAGTGGGAGAAAACTTTCAGCTTGTACATGATTTGGATCACTAAAGATTACTTTCTTGTTCAAAGTTATCAATTTGGCGTGGTGAGCATGTCCTTTATCATATTGACTCAACCTTCAAACCAATAGATATGATATGATATGTAGAAAAAGGATGTATTTGTTATTGAATTGGTTGCTTTACAATGAACAGCTTACATATTTATACACTCGACTTAACCCCAAAACCCTAGACGAGACTTGCCGACAAAGTAAGTTTTAAGTCGGCTAGGTCCAACATACACACGTAGCTCATTAATCTTAATTATCTCCAATAATCAAATCATCAACATAAATCAACACTCGTATCTCAACATCACCAAGAGAATAACATAATAACGAAGTCTGCATATGACTGAACGAACCCCGCTTTAACAAGCGTAGTAGTGAGCTTCTCGAACCAACATCGTGGTGCTTGACGCAAGCCGTAAAGAGCCTTGTGTAAACGACACACCTTTGATGGATCAGAATGCGAAAAAACTTGCGAAAGCTTCATGTAAACCTCTTCATGAAGATCACTATGAAGAAAAGAGTTGTGTACATCCATTTGATGGACCTCCCAATTTTGTGCGGTAACAATTCTCAACAAACCCCGAACAGCGGTCATTTTAGCTACAAGAGCAAAAGTTTCCTCAAAGTCTTTCCCTTTTATTTGATGATTTCCGAGAACGACTAAGCGTGTCTTGTATCTCTCGATTGTACTATCAGCACGATACTTAATTCTGTAAACCCACATATTATGAAGTGCAACTTTTTCCGGAAGTAAGTCCACAATACTCCAAGTTTTGTTCTTCTCTAAAGCACCAACTTCTTGCTTTAGTCCATCTTTTATCTTTGATTGATTCTTTGTAACTTTTAGGCTCGTGTTCTGCGCTTACAGCAGCTAGAAACGCAGTGTGCTTCACTGAAAAATTTGAATCAGATATATAAGTGGGTATAAGGAAATACCTTAGACCGAGGAAGACCCTGTAATGGGATCGGAGAACGGAGTTGTACGTGACATGATCCTTAAATCTAACAGATGGAAACTTTTGTCTCTTACCAACACCCAAAATTTCATCTGCTTGGGGTGATGCCAACACGGGTCCGATCTCTATTATAGCATCATCAATCTCATCTGGTGATTTATCAAGCGATTCTTCAATAACTGCTTCAGCCGTTTCTTCCACATTATCTCCAACACAGACTTCGACAACTGAACTTAATTCAACTTCATTCTCGGAAAAACTCTCCCTGATATTTGGTGATAAATCTCAGTGAAGTCGCGGAACTCGGATAATCTGTTAAGAAGCTCACTCACCTAAACAAGGTAATTAAAGAGCATGAACGAACTTAACAAGTAAAAGCCCACGACAAACCCATACAAGTTCAAATCGAGGCGTTACTACAATCACGACAATATCGAAAACGATTCATTTTTGAAAAATCATTATATTTATTAGCCGTTTTGATACATTTAGTATTTTGAATTTATTAACCTTCTTAACTATATGTACACCGGTACACGGTCAGTATTCAATAATGCAAAATGGATTATTTTATATATACATATGCCTTTTCTGATAAATATGTATATATACATATGTTTTTTATATTTAGTAATATACAGAAAAATTAGAACACTAATTTGCAAAATGATTAGCAGGGACCTGGAAATAGTCACCTGCGTGCCAATAATAGAGACATCTTCTATAGGATTTGGACCGTTTGGTCGTCATTGTAATTAAAAATGAAAATGATACGGATGACTCGTTAATTATTTTTTTAAAATTAACGACTTGTAATTTAGAGTAGATTTTTTTGTTGGCAAAATTTTAGAGTGGATTGGAAATATTTATGTTTATTTTGACGACGGAACATATAGAAGATGTCTACGCTAAATTATTATTATTTTTATCTACTCTCAATTATTTTATGGATACCGATGGCTTTATTTTAATCTACTCTGAATTATCAACTTCTATAGATAGTTAGATACTGATGGCTTTATTGAATCTACTCTAATTTTCTTGTTATATTTAAATTGTTTTCTTAGTTATAAGCCATAATATTTATACCAATTTTTCGCAAATTGTAATAGTTATATTTTACATCGATTTGGACTGAGTTTTTGTACGCAAACAATCACTAGATCTCCCACTACTTAACTTAAGAAAAAAGAAAAAAGAAAGGGAGATTTATAAACTTTAATTTTTGGACTGAGATATATTTTACATCGATTTGGACTGAGTTTTTGTACGCAAACATTCACTACAAAAAAAAAAGATCTTATTAAATCACTTAAATTGTATCACTTCAGTAAATGATATTATTTTGTATCATTTATTTATAAATGATGTAAATATATATGTCTTAACATCAATTATACTAAGTGATGTTATAATTAATTAGTTTGTCATCAAATTAAATAAAATTGATTTAAAATCTATTATTTCGTATCACTTTTTATAAACTGATATTAAATATTAATTTACATCATTTAGATAATTGATGTGTTTATTAATTTTTGTTAAGATCACTTTTTAAATGATACAAAATTTACATCAATAAAAACTGATGTTAAACTAAATATATCAATAACATTATTAAAAAAAAAAAACCTCATGTATTTTGAATTTTCTTAAACGTATGGATTTTTATTTAGTAAAGCTTATCATGCATGCATATAGATATTTCATGGAGAGATTAATAAACATTCAGAAAAAGGGACATTATTTCATTTTAGAAAGAAAAAAAAAACTATTAGTTTTATTTTATCAGTAAAAGATTTGTATATATATATATATATGTATGTATTGTGTAAGTAATGGTATTGACTGCTCAGACGTTGAAAGACTTTTCGAATGCAAAACAATGAGTGGATTACAAAAATTCAGAGTCATAAATCTAAAAAAATAAAGGTTTTCTATTTGTGTTTATTGTTTTTATAAAATATCCAAATATTGATCATTATATGAGCTCATAGTAATTATTATCATTTTAGAGTTTTTAAGTCAATGTATGTGCTCAATCAAATTATAAAGTCCTTTTTCGTAAACCAAATGATGGAAAACAGTTATATGTGTGTGTAATTTTTCATATTTCAATACATCAAACATTATCCACTAGAAAGAATTGGTAAAACTCAAGCAAATATTAAGTAAATCGCAGTGGCTACTTTCAAGATAAAACAAAAACATGTGACTTATTTTATGATTTTAGAAGGTTCAGACGAGTTCACATATAATGGAACTAATATCCCTATAAATACAAGCATAATTCTTCGTTTATCTTACAAAACCTTAAACACATTGCTTTCTATATATTTTAAGATCTCTCTATCTCTCTCTTTCTCTCCATGGAAGCTCAACACCTTCATGCCAAGCCTCATGCTGAAGGAGAATGGTCCACAGGCTTCTGTGATTGCTTCTCTGACTGCAAAAACTGTAATCATTCTTTTCTCAATTCCTTACATATATATTTGTACGTGTAAAAAGCTGAAAACAAGTAGTTTTGTGCTAAACTTATTATTTATCTTGTAAAAATGTATGGGCAGGTTGTATCACGTGTTTGTGTCCATGTATCACATTTGGCCAAGTCGCTGATATTGTAGACCGAGGAACCACCTGTAAGTTACTTATAATACACGATATCATTATAAATAAAATAAAATAAAAAAAGAGAAGCTTTTGTCAACAAGAGAGAATATATATAATGATAAATAATTGCTTATTCAAAATATTTCAGCATGTGGTGCTGCTGGAGCACTATACACGTTGATAGCCGTAATAACTGGTTGTGGAAGTATCTACTCGTGTTTCTATCGTGGAAAGATCAGAGCTCAATACAATATTAGAGGTGATGGTTGTACTGATTGCCTTAAACATTTCTGTTGTGAGCTTTGTGCTTTGACCCAAGAATACCGTGAACTCAAGCACCGCGGTTTCGATATGAGTCTTGGTAATTTATTTCTTTCTTTTATACGGATTTTTTTTATATATATTTTTTGTTTATGATTGATTTGTTTAGTGTAATCGCAATACAATTAACATTTGTTAAAAATTAATGTGGTATTTTAGGATGGGCGGGGAACGTGGAGAGGCAACAGAACCAAGGAGGTGTGGCGATGGGTGTTCCAGCCTTCCAAGGTGGTATGACCCGCTAAGATTTGTTTCTTAATGTCATTCATTTGTCATCTATGTTTATGTAATAAAACGAGGTTTAGGCCTTTGTTTGTGTTGTATAATATGTTGTTATGCTTGTTGTGAAAGTTTGAACATAAGTGTTTCTTCAATGTATATTCCACTGTACAGTTAAAAGAATTTAACTACTAAGTCCGAGAAAGTGACACCAAAACAATACTACTCTCTTTCTTCCTAATTAATCCAAGTTTTAGAAAAGAAAAACATATTTCAAAAAGATAATCTTTTCAAATTTTACGCATCTTTTTATTACAATTATTGATGATGAAAAAATGTAAAATTTTAAGAATAATTAATTATTATTAGTTTAGAGTAAGAGAAAATTATTAATCTTAGAAATAATACATATATAATTAATTACGAATATATTTTTTAAATGTATGTGTAAAACTTAAAAATTGAACTAACTAGTATATTTGAGATATGTGCCTCATATGTATCGGATAAAAATATATGGATTTTAATTACGAGGCTTTTGATTATCTTACACTAGTGTAAACTTAAAACAAGAAAATATAATCATTATAGTTTTTCGGATACTCTTAGAATTAACGGATCTTTAATTCTATTCCTAGAAACTTCTGCTTCATCAAAATAGAATCTTTACATGAAGAAGAACGGAAATTAAACAAACCAACAACAACCTAGTAACTTAGCAACAAGGCAACAACAACACCAAGCAACAAGGGGCAAAAACAACCTAGCACGAATTGAACTGGACTAAGAAAATCCAACATATCTTTTATTACTTTCTGAATTTACCTTCTTTTTTTTTTGTTTCTCTATAAAACGATTGAGTTGATTGTAGGGGCTGTGGAATTAACAATTAAATTAACCAAAAACTATTCGGTCAAGGATTCGACACTTATACTAGTCAACTTGTGTGCCATTATACGTCTAAAGATTTAATTTGGTTGAGATTCTAAATGCAAAATTGAACTATTCTACTTTAAATATCTCACTTAAATTTATTTTTTTATTTGTCTGAAACCTACCTCAAAATGTATTTATTTAGTCAACTGTTTTTGGATCCATTTGTCGCTGATTCAGTAATACACCTTCACTAGTTCTCCTTCAACATTAAATTGGTTTGGTTCGGTTCGATTTCCGAATAAAGCTATGGCTAAACTCGAACCGAAATTTTATTAATTCAGTTATATTTGGAATTCAGTTCAATTTGGTTGGTTTGATTCGGTTCGATTATAAGTGCTCACCTTAACCTTGGGTTTTTATATTAGGTTCGAAGATAAAACTTTGTGCCCTGGTTGAGCTTCACACATATGTTTGATGTTACATTTGTAATTAGCAATTCGGGTTTGGCCATGGCACGAATATAAACGGCCAACTTCCTTTCATTCCGTTCGAATAATCAATGACGTACGCTATGAAAAAATGAAATATTGTATTACCTAAACACTTAAAGAAAGCAAGGCGAATTCTGACAAAAAAAAAAAAAATCCCTCCAAAATTTCCGACGGATTTCCGAGAACAAATTATTTCCTTGTTATGACGAGATGGTTTTTGCAATTTTTCATGTTTAAAGTTTTTTTTTTTTTAAAGAATCCCACCACTAACCTCTTGAGGTGTTACTATTTCTTCTCTATTTCTTCACTAAAGAAGTATACAAAAATGTGTCTGTATCTAAAATAAATAAAAAAGAATTGTTAAGCTTTTTGAGTTTAGAATTAAATGATAAAATACTATTTAATTCATAAAAATTAAATTATGTAATGGAGTTTGTATTAGTGGAAAAAGTGTACCATTAGATCCCATTTGGCGCTATAAACATGCAATTGTAAGGTTTGCTCTTCTAATAGCAAGAAGAGAGAGAGAAAAAAACAGTTTTGTACATAAATCTACCCAGTTAGCACTAATTTTGAGCAATCCTTGGGTTCACCCCTAGCGGTGAATCCTTTTATTCACCCTTTTTATTTTAACCAATTAGAATTCGCCACATAATAAAAAAAACTAAACTCATTTAATTATAAATCTAATCTCTAATCACTATTTTATAAACCCAAACCGATATATAATCTCGTTTATATAAAATCTAAACCCTAATTCTCTTTTATAAACCCAAACTGACATTTAAATTCGTTTAATCGTAAAAAATCTAAACCCTAATCGTACTTTCTAAACCCAAACCGATATTTAACCTCGTTTAATTGTAAAATCTAAACCTTTTTATAAACCCAAACCGATATATAATCTTGTTTAATTATAAGATCTAAACCCTAATTTTCCTTTGTAAACCCAAACCGACATTTAAACTCGTTTAATCGTAAAAAATCTAAACCCTAATAGTACTTTCTAAACCCAAACCGATATTTAACCTCGTTTAGTTGTAAAATCTAAACCCGTTTATAAACCCCAAACCGATATTTAACCTTGTTTAATCATAAAATCTAAACCCTAGCCCTTACTAATAAACCCAAACCGATACATAATTTTGTTTTAGTCGCAAATTAGATTTTATAACTAAATAAAATTGTTTTATTAATATTAGGTGGCAGATTTTGATTGGTTGAAATATAGGGGTGAATATAAAGGTTTACCTCTAGGGGTGAATCCAAGTATTTTTCACTAATTTTATACCATTCCCTATTATATGATTATTATTATTTATTTATTTTACAGACCTCTGATATAATTTTATTAATGATGTTTGATGAATTTTATCTAGCATGTATGTAAAAAATAAACTCCTTAATATACTCTTTTGGCTAATGGATTGGAATTTTTTTACTACTACAATTGGCTTGACAAAGCGAAACACGTAAAATCAATTGAGAGAAATAATTTTTTTGGCTTAATAACATTTTTAAAACCCAATATGTTAAAAACCACAATTTAATAAAAAGGCAAATCGTCAAAAGATTTTTAACAAACGAATACGAAAAACATACACCCATATCCTTGATTTGTAATTCAACCACCAGAACTTAAAAAGTATTATCATAAAATAACATGAGAAAACTAGTACTGTCCCAAAAAAAGAACCATCCCCATTAGGTTTTAAACCAGAAAAGAAAAGGCTCTCTAAGCAACTGGCATTGCGGGATAATCTGTGGTTGTTAATGGGGCTTCCGGTACAAGAGCAGTAGGAGCAACAACCTGAGCAGGTGCGATGTAAACATCATCTTCTTTCGGTGTATGGATGATCACAACATCAGGCAATGGTGTCATCGGTCCTAGTTTGCCCTTGGGGTCCCAGTCAAGCATGATTTTCACCTTGAGTCCTAGCACACCCTGCACATGCGAGTAACCAGACTCAGGTTACACAAGAGCTCTCTAGATATAAAGTGGATCAAGCAACAGGTTTCCACTACGAAGAACTGACCTGTCTAAGAAGAACGTGCCTAACTGCAGCATCAATGTATTCTTTGGTTGGCTGACCTGAGGAAACCATGTAACCATCCTTGAATTTCATCGACTTAGCACGTGCAGCACGGAGTTTTCCACTCACAATGACCTGCAAAACATTTTGTAAGCACACTATAGAGGTATTCTGAAAAAATGTAACAGAAAAGAGTGAGGCTTGTACTGACTTCGCATCCTTTAGCTCCACTCTCCATAACAAACCTCAACACACCATAGCAAGCCCTATACAACAAAAGATCACAGCACTATCAACATTCTGAGCTTAAGAGACGAAAACATCATATCAAACTTAGAAGAATATTATCAAATTTACAAGAAGCCTGAGAGGTTCAATGATTTGAATACCTAAGCAACTAATTCAAACCCAATGCCTATTGAGATAATCACAGATAGTAAATAAGAATAGCTCACTAGACTTGTTCTACAGGACGCAGCCAACACCTAGTACAATACTGATGCACAATCAGCAGCAAAACATGTTTACTAATACACAATATTTGTTACGCAGTTTCTTAGTCATACATAGATAGAAAACAACATTGGATCGACACTAACAAATAGCCTAAGCACCATTATATATGGATATAAAACGACATTCACACATAGTCCAAGCACCATTATCTCCAATTTGTTTGATGCTTATACGAGCAACAAGCTAACAAAACAACACCTCAATGATAGCTACAAAAGGATGCAGCAATAGAAACATGTCATACCTACGAACGGCAAGACCACCAAGAAGCTTGTAACGAAGAGACTCAGCCTGAGCAATAGCACAAAGACCTCTGTTAGCAACCTTCTCAGCATAAAGCTCAACACTGTCCTGAGGAAATCTGAATCTCTTTTGTACAAGAGATGTCAATTCCCTAATCCTCCTTCCCTTCTCACCTAAAGTAAAACAGAGTATCATCAAATCGATATCGTAGAAACAGAAAAATCCAAATCAGAGCAAGGTTAAACGAAAATGAAGCAACATACCGAGAACGTTTTGGGTACGAGTGGCTCTAATGATGATCTCAGTACGCATAGGAGTGACACGAACCTCAACGCCAGAGTAACCATCTTCAGCAAGCTCTCTTGTTAGAACCTCATTGAGCTCAGCGTAAAACACACCATCGGCTACGAACTACAAAAGTCAAAACTTTTTTGGGTAAAGACTTAAGAAACGATACATTGGTAGAGAGATTGAGAGAGGGGAGGGAAAAAGATTTCACCTTTCTCTTCTTGCTGATCTGGGTCGCCATGTTTGTTGTTGCAAAGCTTGAGGAGGCTAGAGACACAAACCCTAGATTCGGAGAAGAGAGTGCGTTAAGGAGTGAAATGATAAAATTGTGTGGTTATATAAAGTTAAGAACAAGGCCCGGCCTTTTAAAGGCCCATTTCTATCGACAAGCGATAGAAAATCAACTTATACATGTTCAATGGAAAAATCAAAATGAGTAAAAAAAGTAAAAACTCCTCATCATTTTGAAAAACATTTAAAAATTATATTTTCTTTAAATTTTTAAACCCTCACCTTTTGGTAAAGAGTAAAATAATTTTCAGTATCAATAAACCAAAATATAGACCAAATAAATCATTGTATTAAAACAGAAAAAAAAAAAAAAACCAATTAATTTATGATCTATATTTAAATGTTTTAGGAAAGTTGAGGGAGTTTTTACCCATTTTTTATGTAACTATGGGAGGGAATAAAATTATAATATGTAACTAAGAAAGGGAATAAACAAAAATATTATATGGTATATTTATTTATTTTTAGATTAACACTGCATAACCAAATTTAAGATTAGTAACTAATACCAACTAGTTTGGGAGGTGGGCAAGCATTCTGGCATAAGTTTTCCCGCAAGCCTACCACAAGTTAAACATTTGGACTAAAGCTTAAAAATCCTAGTCGCCCAAACAAAACTATTTTGTTTCCAATAGAAATGCAATTCCATTTTCCTAGCTAGGTTAGGTTCTAAGCGCAGTTACTATTAGACCATATATCTTGCTTGGATTTCAGGTCCAGCCCATAACTAAAGCTGGTAAAGCTGATGCTTTAGGCATCAAATGGATATAATAAAACTTGGGGTATTATTTACATAAAAAGCTTTTGTAGTAAAGTGGCTTACGTATAGAGTAATTGCTTGTATAAGACTCATTGTGGGTTAGAACCCTTCCAAGGACTCCATATTTCATTATTAATAAATATTCTTAATGGACTCCATATTTTGTTTTGCTTTAGGCAGCAAATTAGTATGGGCTGGCCCTGTTGGATTTCCTTGTATAATTAAGATTCAAGCTAA
Organism: Arabidopsis thaliana x Arabidopsis arenosa; assembly: GCA_019202795.1. Lineage (NCBI taxonomy): Eukaryota > Viridiplantae > Streptophyta > Magnoliopsida > Brassicales > Brassicaceae > Arabidopsis > Arabidopsis thaliana x Arabidopsis arenosa. The sequence goes on from CM032924.1 coordinate 15,740,759, forward strand.
ATTAGGAGTATCATAACATTATGTAGTTGTTTCTTGTTTGACCTATTAATGGAAGAAATTACTGAATGTTAAGCATTTTTATTTGCTTGAGCGAGAGGGGAAGAAGAGACTGAAAATAAATTACAAATCCTAATATGTATATATATATATATACCGGATATTCGGTTGCCGACTTCCCAAAAACCAAATTTAGGACTAACAATCAACGCCGACTATTTTCGGAGGTGAACAGATTTCTTGCCAGGAGGTTTCCGCAAACTTACCATGAACTAAACAAAACTTATCATGTATTAAACATTTGAACAGAAGCTCATACCTCCAACTGATCCAAGCAAAACAATTTGGTTCCAATAAATATCAAACTCATACACAATGAGGTGAAAAGGGTGCAATCTTATTTCCCTAGGTCCTAAACCCAATTACTATTATTAGGTCATCTTGTTTCATTGTATATTTAAGATTGATAAACTATCAGTCTTCTATTAGCATGAGTATAATGACACTATAACCGTTTACCATATTGAAATGGAATAATTTACTTAATGTAATACATTTGTCTCTTAGCAAAAACCGAAAAGAAAAATGTAATATATTTGTATTTGCTTGAAATACTTTTGACTTCTCTCAACACAATTCACATTTGGTTTATAAAAAGTCTTTTCTTGATGTTAAAATTCGGTAGAATTAATCTCACCAAAGCTAATTATTACCAGGTGAAAAAAGCATTAAAATTTCAAAGTGTGTATGACAGAGGTTTTAGAAAGCGACTGATGTACGGACATAGCAACAACTCCCCTATAAAGATACTCAGCTAAACACAAAAACAGAATCTATTCTCAACACAACACTAAAGACAATTGTACCAACCACACAACCACAAGAGAGAGAAAAAAAGAGAATGGGAAAGAGAGCAACTACTAGTGTGAAGAGAGAAGAGTTAAACAGAGGAGCTTGGACTGATCATGAAGACAAGATCCTAAGAGATTACATCACGACTCACGGCGAAGGCAAATGGAGCACTCTCCCTAACCAAGCTGGTAAAAATCTATCTATCTATGTATCCGTCTTTATATCTTCTACGGACAATAATTGTCTTGGCACACATAAAAGGTCTCAAGAGGTGTGGCAAAAGCTGTAGACTTCGGTGGAAGAACTACTTAAGACCGGGGATAAAGCGCGGTAACATCTCATCTGATGAAGAAGAACTCATAATCCGTCTCCATAATCTCCTTGGAAACAGGTTTTTCACCAAACACATAGAATTTTTCCTTTTGTAGTAAAATTATTTGTTATGTGACATAATAATTAATGCAGATGGTCGTTGATAGCTGGGAGGCTTCCAGGCCGAACAGACAATGAAATAAAGAATCATTGGAACTCAAACCTCCGCAAAAGACTTCCCAAAACTCAAACCAATAAACCGAAACGTATAAAACATTCGACAAACAACGAGAATAATGTATGTGTTATACGTACAAAGGCGATTAGGTGCTCAAAGACTCTTCTCTTCTCGGATCTCACTCTTCAGAAGCAGAGTAGTACTAGTAGTATCAGTCCACTTCCTCTGAAAGAACAAGAGATGGATCAAGGTGGGCTGATGGGAGATCTCGACTTCGATTTCGACAGGATCCAGTCGGAGTTTCACTTCCCGGATTTGATGGATTTTGATGGTTTGGACTGTGGAAACGTTACATCTCTTGTTTCATCTAACGAGATATTGGGAGATTTGGTTCCTGCTCAAGGTAATCTCGATCTCAATAGACCTTTCACTTCTTGTCATCATCGCGGCGACGATGAAGATTGGCTCCGAGACTTCACTTGTTGAGCCTATCGCAAAAATCTACGTTACTACTACATATTTCTCTATACGGACAAAATACTTGTATTTGTCTGTACGCTTCTAATTTCTTAACTTACCAAAGAGACCAAGAAAAACAAATATTAATCACAATTTGAGTGTTATAGATATGTTTTTTTTTTTGTCTTTAAGAAAATGATGCAAATATTTTTGATAGATTTTGTTAAATTAATTTATGCATGAGCAAATGATAGAGCTTTTATTATATCCTAACCACCGCTTAACTACCCTACCCATAAATTCTACTTGCGTTATTAATCTTGGTAATACGAACCCACTTTACAATGTTGTATATCGAAATTTCACTTTAATATACAATGTATAATCCATTTATAGGCAGGCAAAGTCATAAATGTAAGGAATTTTTTTTTCTTCTCATTTTTGGAATCATCGTATAAAGAGATACTAGATGATTGTTTTAAGTCATGCGCATCATTGTAGGTTATCAATATTTTTGACATATTATTAAATCGGTGGCCATGTAAATTATAGAGAAAAAAATCAATCTAACTAGTTTTTTTAATGTAAAAATTGTTTTAAGAACAAATAAAAAAAAATTATTTAAAAAAAAAAATTAGTAATGCTCAAAGTTAGAAATTTGTACCATCATTTATTCTCATTTTCATCAACTTCATCAAACACAACCTTACTTATAATAGTCTTATAATCTTCAACAAGGTGAAAAGACTAAAACTATCTTGGTTATAATACTATTCTAGGCCACATTCGTTGAGAAGAAAAAACAATAAGCAAAGATTCATATTCTTTCATTTTTGAACTAATTATGATTTTGTAATTTTTTTATGCATAAGATAATATAAACATAAATTTGCTTCCAAATTATTTACTTTAACAAGCTTTCAAAATATAAACTACAAATATTATAACGCCTTTGAAAGTGACCATATTGGTTTCAGTCACCCTATATGTGATAGGGAAAACTACGTTAAGCAAGAATAACAGCCTAATTTATATATTGTATTATCATTTTTATAGTTGTCTACTTAAAGAGTCTTATTCATCGGCAAAAAGGTTTTTATACATAAGCATGCATTTCCTTTTAGAAAAATTCTTTGAGCGGCGGCTGCTGGTTTTGGGAGAGTTTCTAACGATTATGTAAAAAGAGTCCAAAAAGTTCTAAATAACATTTAACAGCGATAATTTTCAATTTAAGTTTTTTTGTTAAATTTAATATGATCATAAAAATCAAAAGCCCGCATATAGGGTGGGTCCTAATCTAGTTATACACAATTTTTAAATGTTTTAGCCTTAAAAAAATGTTCACACTTACAATTCGACATTAATACAGTATCACATTTTATATTGCAGCAAAATATTTGCAAAGTTTCAGAAAAATGCAATGCAACATATGAATTTAACGTTTAAAATGATACTCCTAGATAAAGCGTTAAGACCCTCGCCGGCGAGATGTGTGAGTTAGGATATTATTAGTCAGACAAATAGAATATTAGAGCATCACCAACAGAGAGAAACCATCAAAGTTTCTCAAATATAGTAATTTAATGTTTTTGTAATAAATAAATTATTTATTTAAATTTTAATTACTTAAAAAAATTTTAACCAATCAAATGATGCCAAATATTAGACACAGTGTCTCACAGTGTCTCACAGTTTCTCAAATGAGACACAGTGTCTCATTCTCTCTTACTTTTCTTTATTTTTTATTTTATTTTTTATTTTTTTAATTCATTAGACATTGTATGAGACACCCCTGTTGGAAGTGCTCGTAATCTGTGAAACGTGACATCATTCTTTTTGTACAAAATGGTGCATTTAAATAGTATTTTAACATTTCCATCTTATGCACAAATAAAAGATCCGTAGGCTATTATTAAGATTTAAGAGTGAAAACACCAACTGTGTTTGTGTTTGAAGGATACAAAGAAGATGATGGTTCTCTCTATCAAATCCTTATCTATGGAAGTCTTTTTCCATAGACAATTTTCTCAAACAGTAAGTTACAAATACAGAATCGATGGCACTTTTATCGCGAGGTATTGTGTTCCCACCAACAAGACTTGTTTTGAGTATACATGTAGTTATCCTATAGCTTCTGAATAAAGGAAAGAACGAGATCTGTATGTACAGAGAAGAGTTGTGTATCCACGAATAGCTGTTCGCAATAGAAAAGCCGTAAGTTAGCGAAGTTCTAGTCTTTATGGAAACTAATTGAATATGAAGCATATCCAATGAGATACAAAGGGTTCTCACCTTCATGAACGGTCGCTGACGACTAGGAAAGGAGTCGATGAAACTTTCCTTTAGGAGAAGTGATACCTGAAAGATAGAGAGAACAAAATCAAGCTTAACATTGTAATATAGTCTAAAGTTGATAAATCGTCTAAAGAGGATAGCAAATATGTTCTCTATTCTAAAACTACATAAAATAACCTTATCGTTGTTGGATTGCACATTTGTAATGGTGTGTGACTGCAGACTAGAGCAAAGAGAATCCAGGTACGACCTTAGGACATCCAGGAAGCCTTTTGCAGCATCCACCTTTGGATAATCAAACACAATTGATGACAGGTGGTTAGAAATAGCACATGACTTGGCAAATCGCAAATGCAAAGATAAAAAAAAAAATACACACAGAGAGAGCATCAGAGACCTGCACATCAGTACATTCATATACTGGTCTTTTCTTTGCTAGATAGCTTTCTCCAACGAGCTTTGAGTGATAAGGACTTAGCGCATTATATAAGTCTCGATACTGAGGCAGCTGAGGCATACTTGGTGACTTAACCTGAAATGTCATTAGAATATAGACTGTGAACATGTGCAGGTTCTAGTAATTGTCCAAGGAAGATATATAGGGCTATCAATATGTCATATGTAGAAGGGACTCGGGATATATGGAGCTTTGTTACCAAAAATGTGATTCCTAAGAAGGATATTTTGCTTCTACAGAAGGCCATAAAAAACCCCGGTAACATGATCATTAACAGAAAATAATGAGGGCAAAGGCAAAAACTGACCTGGTTCTTAAGAACATCCACTACGATAACATTTGTTAGTTTCGACTGAACTTCGCTTGTTTTGTTCTTTACCCCAACCTAGAATGAGCATAGCTTGTTAAGCAACATAAATAATTATGATACAGATTTTATTAGTAGGAATCATGTTTACAAACTCACTATGTACGGGACTGGGGCATCCAAAAATTCCAGCATATCATCTGGCAATACCTGGAAATTAAGACCAGCCATTAATCCTACATGGGTTACTTACAGATCTTCAGTGAACACCAGACAGAAACAGGATAATACCGGCATTAAAAGGCTCTGCCACCGAAAGGGACGGATTACTGGGATAATTGATAGAACTGATGCTGCTAAGATTCCCTATGTAGTTCACATAAAAGACAAAACAACCCAAATAATTATATTGAATACGAACATGCAATATTTTAAGATTAAAAAAAAACAGCAGACTCAATAGATGATTGCACAGAGGGTGTTGCTTTACCAAATTAGAGCAAACAAATACAATCTGTTTCTCAAGCAGTGCTCCTGCTAGGATCATCAAGACCTGCAATGAAAAGAGAAATATCAGTATTTAAGGTAAATCTGTCCAAATGCAGAAAGTAGTATCAGCAGAAAATCAATCGCAGTAACCAGAGAAAGAATGCATTAACATTATCATAAAAACACCGAAACTCGAGTCCACATAGTTCCAGCATATAACACTTACGGAAACCATATGAGACCACCGAAAAATAAGAATATTAGATTATTGGAAGATCAATAATATGATTATGTGTTTTTTATATATCTCTTTTGTACATATGAATCAGCATCAGAGAAACTGCATAGTCATGAAAAGAAAATATGGAAAAGTAAGAAATCACATTGTCAAGCCGCAGTGATCCACATAACGAAGCAACAGCCCATGTTGATAGTGCAGCTGCTTCTTCCTCAGCCATGAGCGCAGTGTGTGCCTGAAGACCAAGGAAGATAAGAATTTCGGGAAAGTCATACATAAGTTTCCAGATGTTATGAAATGCAGCAAAATTATATGATTGTCGGATACAGTTGGGTTGATACCTCCGCGAGTTCTAGACTAGTGCTGCATGATCTTAGGTCAATTGCTGATCCAGGAGTATGCAATGCCACTTCATCAGGTCTATGGTATTCAACCGGATGAAGATGCTCTAAAGGATGAAATGTAATAGTTGAACCTCTTGCCGGGCATTTTAATTGGTAATACTCACATAGTATTTGCAGCGACCCATTTTTTTTGGACTGATAGAGATTTGTTAAGTTAGAGCATTAGGCGTAGGATGATGGCAGACACAACATAGGAAACTTCCAAGAAAGCAAAGTAGACAAACCTTTGCCCACTCAAGAATATCAAAATTACTGCTTGTATCATCTTGACCAGAAAAGGATGCTTCATCTGTCTCAGTATCATCTGCACTGGTCCTAGAATGCCTCCTCTCACAAGGAGCAGCCTGAAAGCTGCAAGAAGCAAGTTATATGCTTTGCAGAAGTATAAAAGAAAAGAAAGAACAAATAAATGCTAACCCTCATAAAGCGATACAAAATTTTCTCTAACCACAAATGCACTGTAATATAAGGTTTCGGCTAGCAGGATTCTTTCGATCTACTGGTAATACTTTGCAAATATGATCAACAAGATCATCGTAAAGTTATCAGTACTGGGTGATATTTTATATGTATATTTTTATACATATTTAATCAACAGACAGGTTAAGAGATTGCTTGTCATGCGAATTAATAGATGAAGAGATTTTGATGATGTACCTAGTGCTAGAATCAGAGATCTCATCCAAATACGGGCACCGAAGAAGGGGGCCAGGATCTGGTAAACAACTTTCTCTGCCTTGCTTAATAATTGGTAAGGAATCATCAGCTTTGGGGACATAGTCGTTAGACTCTGCAGAACCAGATGTCTTCTCAACAATTGTCTTTAGTGGATCCAAGTTGACGTCAACTTTCTGATTCGCCTCACAAGTCCCATTTTCTGAAATTTCGTCAGCATTAGGGAGTTCTGAACCTGCTTCAACAGTTTGTTCTTTTGTGTCTCCAGAGTCTCTTTGTTGGGGTGATGAATCATTTAAGCTATCTTCATTGCTGAAATCTGATGGGGGTTCTAAAGAGGCACTACTGATGCCACTCATCAAATGCTCCAGTCTTTCTTCCAAGAAGATGCTACATCAGAAGGATTATCAATGTGAGCACAACTTCAAAAAGCGAATTTTGCAACAAGGAATTAATGCATTTCTTGAATTATACAAGCCAAACATATTTTTGTGGGATGATAAAACATGTACTATGATAGATTCTGTTTATGTCATACTAGAATAACCTGAATTGCGTGAAGGCAAAAAAAAAATCAGAAGCGAGTCGATACACACCTATTTAATACACCAAAATGCAATTCAAAAAACGGCAGTCTGGTAAGGATGCAATAGCATCTGCGAGTTGTCATAACATAGCGACTTAATGATGAGCAAGCAGGTTGTTTGTCCAAAACTGTGGAAAGCAATCTGGACGGTTTGTTCACTATTTCTTCCACTAGTAAGCAACATCCATACAAAGTAGAATTATCAGCAACCTGAAGGGAAAATATCACAAAAGTTACTCATCCAAATAGAGAAGCTACAATGTAATAAAGGTTTTATACAAAAGAGAGAGTTTGGCCGCGATGATGCTTACCTGTAACCTAAATACAAATGAAAGGTCACTTGGTCTAAGATGTTCCTGCAAAGTTAACATCACCGGTTTTTAAATTCGTGTATGTTTTCGTATATAAATCTTAAAATTGTGAATCAAAGTTGACACAATGATTAATCCACAATATTTTCCCAATATCAAAAAATTAAATCCAGTACAACGATCAATCTTTACATCTACACTCCACATCAGGCAAGTACCTGACTGAGAATGATCTCACTCAACTCGCTCATGGAAGGAGTTCTCTCAACAGCATGGACCTGAACCCAATAATCACCAGTATTAACTTAAAAGACATAACAAGCAAAAAGTATGAGTATAAAGAACGTAGTTCTTACATGTAAACAAAGTAAACCATCAAGGGTAAAATGCAACAGAAACATTTATTCATAGAGTGAAATCTACTGGAATTAAAAAAACCTGCTAACACTTTAGAAGAGCTTCAAAAGTGGGTGCGTACTAGCGAAGTATCATACGTAGAGAACCAACATAAATTTTAAAGTATGACTACCGTTATGAGGAAATTTTACATTCTATACCAGTTTCGACTTAATAGGTTGACCCATAGAGCACCAGAAAACTAGTTATGTACTACAGAGCTGAGAAGCAATAAAGGTATGAAATGAGGAAAAATGAATTAAGCACCTCAATGCCTCCAGGAAAGCAAAATGAATGAAGATCCTTATATTTAATTGGAGGCTGCTTATCGGGAGGGTACACAAGTAAGACCTGAAAATAAAGTAATACTTAGACTAAGCAGCTTGCATATGAGAAAATATATATACAAAAAATGATACCTCACCTGTGGTTCAAGACTGGGTTCTACACGGGAATGATTTTGAGAAACCAATGCACTTCGCAATCTCCCAGACGAGCCTTCAGATTTTCGTGCAATGTACTGCCTCTCAAGTGCTTGGATATCACAATTAGGATGAAGTCCAACAACAACAACGCTTTCAAAAAGCCTTGATGGATCTTTCAATGGTTTATGATCCTGTTTGAGATAAGTTAGTAACAAAAGTGTATATAGTGACATCGAAATGTAGTTACTTCTTCATTAAAGAGATTGGTAGTTCAAATTTTAAAACACACACCATATAGTGCACCTGAAATTTCGCCCATTGACGCTTTTGGCTAGTCAAAACCTCAGGATTATACATTACACTCTTGGTCTTAGGAGTTTCATAGAAGTTTTTAACCGCTTTAGACACCTGCCTCTGTAACTTCTCCAGAGGACTATCACTACCCTCATCTTTCGACGAAAAGACAACAGAAGGCCTTGGCGGGTTTATTGCAGAAGCCGCAGCAGCAAAAGCCATTGCAACATCTTCTGAAGTCTGCATAAAAAACGAAGCACCCCAACTCGGACTACTACTTCCTTCCTCATTCTTGGCCATAACTTACTTCACTACAAGATAAATAACACAAAGTATCAGTAACAACCACACTTGAGGATACAAAATCATGTAAAGATTATATAACACAAAAGAGAGACTTTTGATTACAAACTGGTAAAGGATCATGCTTTATCTATATTAGTTTACCAAAGTGGTCCATAAGTAAAGATAGATAACTCAAATTGAGGAAAATATAATTCCCAAGTATTTAAAGACAGTGGTAGGTAGGTAATGAGAAACTCTCTTGCAATAAATCATAACCAAAATTCAGCCTTTTTAAGGATTTTGATTAAGAATTAGTACAAACATAAAGGACAAAATAAATTCAGAAAAAGCGACGTCAGTGAGACTAAAAAGTAAGATCCATCTGTTCAATTCTTAGACTTTAAAATCCCTAATTTTGGATCAGAAAGTCACCAAAACAGAAGAAAGAGGATAACAACAAATCACACAATGAAACACGACTTGCAAGAACTTCTCAGAGAGCAAAACCAAATAAATAAATATAGGAATTTGCAGATACCTCTGATAAGCTTAAGAAACTAAAAAACCAAACTCAAAAGTAACTTTGGAATTGAAAAAAACAGAACAGAGAGTAATCAGACAATAAGATAAGAAAGAAAAGTAAGAAGATCTCTTACCAACGCAAAACTTAAAGCAAGCAATTAAAAAAACTCTGAAACCAAATTGGAACTTGGAAAAAAGGGTGACCTAGTTTCTTCTTCAGAGAAAGAAGAAGTTGATTATTGAAGGAGGAGGGAAGATGATGGTGATGATGAGAAAGATGATCCTCGTGGGTTCAAAAAAGTATGAGAAAATAATAAAAAGGCTGCGAGCGAGCGAGAGACAAAGAGACGAAGAGAGGGTCAGTTTCTTTTTTCTTCTTCATAATATCTTCTTCTTCTCTATTCAAGTTTTGTCGTTTTGTGTCGTGAGACTATTAAGACCAATCATGACATAATGTGGAATTTGCTGTTGAATACCGGTTTTGTCCCTTTCCATTTTCTCTTCCATTTTTTTTTTTCTTTTTAGCATCATCAACTTTTCTTCTATCATGCCCATTGAGTAAAGGGCAATATCAATATCTATGCCTGGACGACTCATTAATTAGTTTGACCAATTGGTCACTGTGCAAATATTAATTTCACCATCTTTTAGACTCTTTTACCCTTTTAATATCTCTGTTGTCTTTTCTTTTTTCTTTTGTTTCTCCGACGACACAAAACCATGACAATAATAATGGCAACATAAATCTAAAATCGAAACAAAGATATTAAAATCAGAAGTTGGCCGGAAAAGCAAATCGGAGAGTTGTGTGATTCACTTGTGACGGGGCTGGTTTACCGGACATAGAGACGATGAAGATGATTGGAGTTCCGGCCACTTCCGTAGCTTATTTCCATAACCAACGAGCGGCGGTGTGGATCGTCGGAGATAACCAACACACTCAGTCCTAACCGTTCGTCATCTAATTTATGTCAGACGGCTATCACTTCGTCGAGAGTTAGGGAAGACGATGGTGACGACGAAACCGCGGTTTGATTCGGAGTTGAGCGAGAGGGATTTATTAGATCCAGTGCATCAAAGGCTCCGCCTACAATTTTCTGGTAACAAAACATCGCAATTGATGTCATCAATCGGATTTTCAAAGTGTTGAAATCGTTTCAATCAAAATTTTCTCGTAATAGAACATTTTTTAGAAAAAGGTGAGATACTTTGCTAAATGAAAAATTAGCCCGTTATAATTCTATTTACCGTAGTTTTATATCAAGGTAAATAAATAGTTAACACATAATTTTTGAATCTATTACGATACTATACTAGTTAACATGTTAATTAAATAGTTATCTACACAAATACTATACTATATATAACTCGTTATATTTTATATATGATATAATCAATGAGGTAGCACGATAAATATTAATTTATCACATATTTATAAAGTTACCGCAATACATTATGATTTAACCCGGTTGTTAACATGGTAACCTAATAGATAATCACCTAACTTATAAAATTTTTACCCAAGTATTTTATGAATAAAGTAAATTATAATTCACAATTTAAAATTGATATTTCACATTAATTTATATGATATGATAACTGGTTTAACACGATAAATATGCATTTAACACATAATATATGAATTTATCGCGATATTGTACTAGTTAACACGTTAATCAAATAGTTATCCACACAAATCACAAAATGTTTTATGCAATCCGGTGATAAATAGTATCGGCAATCTCAGATGAATAGTGTCGTCAAACAGTTGATGAACATTATCATGTGTACAGTACCCGGTAATGAACAGTGTATTCGGCAATGGCATTCTGTGTAATTAAAACAAAATAAGAAGGATAGTTATGGCTTTAAATTTTTTCTCTTTCCTACTTTTCTAATTTTTAAATTATCAATGGTACAAATCTAATTTTTAAGTCTTCTGAGCATAGATATTAATATAGCCCTAAATCATACATATAAAAGTAGGGTTTCACTCTCCCATGATTGGTCCACTTGGCATTTTTAAAATTATAATATTTATTCTCAATTAAACTTAAAATATAACATATTTAATTATATACATTAATTCATACTTTAAATCTATACTTTACTACTCAATTGTAATTACATAATTGTGAATTGACTATTTTTTTCTCTATTCATTGTCATTTAAACACACTATAATTATAATTGTAACTCCTATAATCTAATTAGTTTAGAAATGTAACTTCCATCACTTATTTTCCTATAAATAATCATTCTCACATCCTCCTCCACTATGTCTCAAATCCTAAATATTCTCTTTGTTTTGTTTATGTTCTTGCATGAGTTGAAAACTCAATTAAGATATCATTGTAAGAGTTTGATTATATTTTTTGTTTAATATACATCTTACATTCTTTTCAATTTTATTTCTTCTTTATTTTTATGTATTTCTTCCATTCTTTCTTTGTTTTTTTTTAATATTTTTTTATTTAAAATTACATATGTATATTATAATTTAGATGGCTATAACAAAATTGCTTTATTGATGCAGATCCAAAAATACTAATTCCGACCATCGCGCAATAAGAGAATCAAGCTAAAAAAACTATTTTCATTTTTTTTTACTTTAAATGTTTGATTATTTCTTACATATTCATGTATATTTATTTTATTTTAAAAACTATGCATTGTTTTAACGAAATAATGTTTTGTAATACAATTGTGAATTGACTATTTTTTTTATTTAATTCAATTTTGTAATAATGTTTTGTAATACAATTTTTTAGTATACTCATCATTATATTTAGTTTTATTGATTCAACATATAATAATATAAAGATCATTAAAATTTTATTTAATTCAAATTTTGTAGTGTAAGGATTTTTTGATATATATAAAAAAATTTGATATTCCATATCCAATTAGCTTGTACTATAAAGATGAAAACATTAGAATTAAACCTATAAATATAAGTTAAATAAAGGGGAATATAAAAAGAGATTAAACAATGAAACTAATCTTTGGGATTTTTTGAAAGCTTTTATTTGCACTTCATATGATTTTATAGGAAATATATTTAATTTGTTATTTACAAAATAATTTGTAAAATACTTTAGGTTATGATTTAGTTTATATCAGCAACTTAGACTAAATATTTGAATATCATTGTACATTTTCATTTTTATCACTAATAATGTTTATTTTACATTGAATGCTCTAAAATACTAAATAAAATTATTATCATAGTTGAACAATAAAAAAAAAAAATTCACGTTTATTGGGCCGCTTGGCATCCACATCATTGCCATGTAATAATTTCGAAATTTTAAGTAATAATTTATAATAAATATATTTTATGCATTTCCTCACATTTTTGTAACCTCCATACTAATAATTATATTTATGTTATTTATGAAATAAATGATTTATATTTATTTATGTTTATAATTTTTGATGTAACTTCCATATTAATTAATGTTAGTAGTAATGATTACAATAAAACTAATGGAAAATGTTGAAAATGTATTAATTTGAGAATTAAAAAGAATATAAAAGATTACACAATTTTGTAACTTTTGGTCCTTAAAATCTAACTTGTAAATTGAAACAATTCTTCAAATACATTTAATACAAAATGAATTCTTCACAATGAATTCTTTGGAATGTAACATAAAAATTTATGATATAAATACAATTAAATTTACTCATAAATGACATTCAAACATGATTGTGAAAGTTTTATCAAAAACAAAACATGATTGTGGAAGTTACATAGTTATCTAACGTAAATATGCTTTTATTACAAAAAAAATTTCTATAAATATTAAGACACACATCTCACAAATCATCATATTCCAAATTTTTTTTTTTTTTTTTTTTTGTCAACCACACGTTAATTAATAAATAATTCCTTGATTGGTTGCCCAACTAGGAGGAGTAATGTTTACAAAAGTAACTTCAGAAAATAAAAGTCTAGAAGATCGGGCTAAACAGTCCGCTTTAACATTACATAAACGAGAAATAAGAGAAAGCGAGAACAATGGAAAGTAGACACGGAGCAAACCAAACTCATCTAGCAGATTGGAGAAAGCGGGCCAATCTTCAGGTGACTGTATCATCGAGACTAACTCCGAACAATCTGTTTCAAACACCTGACAATCAATCCTTCTTGAAAGGATATTTTTCATAGCCCAAATTAAAGCTTCCATTTCCGAATGAAGGGGGGAGGGACATCTCCGAAGGCACTTTGCACCGAGCAATATCGTTTGATCGATTCCTTGAAAACACCACCATCCTATACCCATAGTTGGATCCGAAACTTTCCAAGAGCCATCAATCTGACATCTTATTGATTGAACTGGATTTTCCAAAACTTCCATAGTAGAGCTAGATTCGACTGTTTCCAATTGAGCTTCTTCCCACATTAATTTTTCATTCAACTATTGGTAAATTGTATAATATTTTCTCTTCTTATTCAACAAATGGTGTTTCAATATATATATATATATATATATTTGTCACTTTTGTAAGAGATTGTGAAGAGGAGGTGACATGAAACCAAAAAATCCTACGCACGGTCAATCGTTTGTGCTACTTTAGATGTCTTTCAAAAGAAGAGAGTAGAGAAGATGCATTATTGTAGGTTTTGTTTGCCGAAAACATTTATTATATTCAATCTATATTAACCTAAATTTGGGTTGAGTCAAATAAATTTGATATTCTTGCAGAGAGATTAAGAAGAAAATCAAGAAGACTAAAGACGAGAAAAAATATAAGAAAAATGGAGTACGCTTCGAAACAACATAAGTCTCAAGTGAATGGTAATATTCTAAGAGTGTTGATGGTGGAGGTAGACGTTGAATTGTATAAAATAGTCATTTATCATTTGGTAGTTGAAATGTAGTAATGCTTTGGAAAAAGGCAAGTAAAACATATATTGAACCAAGTTGTAATCTCGAAAATATTAAGTGAAAGTTTTAAGTCTATATATTGATCTGTTAACTATCTCATTCATCTGTTATTTTTATGTATGCGTTATTATTGTTGTTTTGCTTACAAAATATATTTCATTTATTTGTTTTACATAAAAAAAAAATGTATACAATAACCCACGCGTCGCGTGGGCAAACATCTAGTAATTTATTAAAAGTGATATATTTGTTTTAAAAAAAATGTATAATAATAACTTGGAGTCATGAATATTTAAAATTTTGAGAGGATGCAAATCAAATTTTTATTTGGAGATGATTATAGAAAAAAATAAATTAATTCAGATATTTTTGTTTTCAATTGAAAGATATTAATTTGTATTCATATAGTTTAAAGTTTATTGCAAATCTATATATATAATTAGAGAGTCTTCTCTCCATCTAGGGTGTCCACATAGGCATCCATGTCATCATATTTTCTATTTTGTGGGCTCCACATATCTTATTTATTAATTAAAACAAAAAACATTAAAACTAAAATTAATTCACACCATTTATCTTACAAAAACATTATAACTAAAATTAATTAACACACTTTATAGTATTATATTTTGCTAAAGAAAAACAGTAATTTATCAAAAGAAAATTAAATATTAAAAAACGGAAAAAAATATACAACACAAAATATGAAAATTATTAATAGAGAGATAAATATAATATTAGATAATTATATCTTAACATATAATGAGAAAATATTTTTAAATGGTTAGAAATAGGAAAAAAAATTATCATATACTTTAATGGTACAACGATCATTTTTAAGAGTTACATTTATTTAGTAGAATAAAGTAAATAAAAGTTAAAAGAAAACATAAATAAAGCTTTTTACTTAAAATAAAAAGTAATTCATTTCTAAAAATTCACATTTAAAATTTGAGAATATATTTGTTAATGTTAAAGTATCAATTCATGATACCGATTAAATAATAAGAAAGATTGAGTACATATAATTATTTATAACTATAATATAATAAAATAGGACAATTAGTAAATGTGTCTATTTTTTAATGTTTTCGAAATTAAAAAGTGGTGGTTTTTTAAAAACAAATGAATACCTTCAATAGAAAAACTAATATTAATCAGTGTTTAGGAAATTAACATAGATTGAAAAAAATTAACGTGATTTGAAATACAACAAAAAACAATCCTAAAATCACAAATAAAAATAAATAATTTAATTGAATAATAAAACTGTGTAATAATAATATTTGAGAATGCTATTTGGAAATTAGAATAGGTTTTAATTGGAAATTAGAAATGGAAGAGTTTTTAGTTAGAAATAAGAAGGATTTTTTTTAAAAAAATAGACGTTTTTAAATTAAAATAATTTTTATGAGTTCGTATGTTACACATTTGAGAAAATTCAATATTAATAATACTATCTAGAGTCATAATATACGCCAAATTATATTTGTGAAAATTGTTTTTTAGATTTTTCAGTTGGTCAAGATAAAGTGTAATATTTTACGTTTAAATATGATGTTTGCAAATAGGAATGAGTCTATATATAAGATATTTATTTGTCTATAAAGCAATTTTAAATACACCAAAACATGGTAAAAAAAACTTTACGAATAAAATCTCTCCAAATATTCTGATGTTAACTTTAATAAAAAAAGATCATGCAACTTATAAAAAATAATGGAGTATTGAAAGATAAGAAAGAGGAAATACATACGTTCGGTTCTATCATAAGAACTAATTCATAGTCGAATATATTATATATGAGCCAATATAAGGTGAATAGAGAATAGATTTCGAGAGGACGAGTAAATCATAGAAGATAACGAGAGAAATTGTAGTGAAAAATGTGACATTTTTTTAGTATTTTGGAAAGATATTGCACATGAGAAAATTAAAATTTTTTAAAATTCAAATGATTATATTCATACTCAAAAATTTGCATTGATAAAAGTTTTATATTAAAATCCCGCGCAACGCGCGGGTACATAATCTAGTATGTATAACAACAACCTAGTGGTTGACAACAACAAAAATCAACTTAGTGACATTTATCACCAAAACTTTTACTGAATATCAAGTCAATTGCAACACACAAAAACAAACCAACTTCATTCTCAATTTATTTTTCTCCAAATGTCAAATATATCATTATCAATACATGTTAACCAAAAAGGAGGCACATATTTACATGAGCTCTTCTTACCACATTTATGTAGTATGTTAGAAGAGAAAACGGCTAAAAACAACCCGAACATTTTGTCATATACGCGTTTATAAAATTCAAATGTCATATATGAATTAATAGTTATTCATAAACCAACATTGACTTAAGACGGTGTGAGGTGTCAGTCAACTGTTATGTTTCGATGATTAAACCACCACTGGATATTTGATGTGGTACATGATTGGTTCAAAACGGCGTAGTTTTGGTTATGGTACTTACTTAAACTCAAAACGATGTCGTTTTGAATATGTAGATAATAAATTTTTAAAACTTATTATTAAAACCGTCATTTTGAGTATGTAGAATATTTTTAAAACAACTTATGATTAAAACTTAATTTATTCTGCATACTTATAACGACGTTGTTTTGAGTCTATGTACACACTATAGCCAAGACGATGTCGTTTTAAACCATTTGCGTGTCATGTCAATTGCCCAGTAGCATCTTAGTCATTGAAAATTAACGGTTGACTAATACCGTGTAAGTCAATGTTGGTTTTCACATAGTGTTATTAATTTATGTATGTAATTTGAATTTTACAACGGTTCAGGTAAAAAAATGCATTATATTAAAAGTTAGGTATAAAAGCGCATATGACAAAATGTTTTGGTTGATTTTGGCCATTTTCCATATCTTAGTAGTAGTAGTCAATGGGTAACATTTTGAATAACTATATAAACCATGACCAAGCTAGTTTTCCATTTGGTCACGTACTAGAAGCGAACGTCCGTAGTATGTGGTCACCAAATATATGCGGCCATTAGCCACTGAATTTACATAACCACTTGCCATTATGTATAGGGTTTGGTAGTGGCTATAAAGCCACAAACTTTTGTTGGCTAATCGGTGACATTTTAGCCACGAAGCACCATTTATTGGTGGCTATATATATAATGACTTTTCTAACTACTAAACTTTTATGGCTATCTGATGATCGCTTAACAATACCGACTATAAAGTCAAATCCATGGTGAAAGTTTTTTTTTCTTTAATGGTGGAACATGGTTCGTTTTATTATATCTACAACTCAATAGCTAGAGCCTAGAAAGAGAGAAGATAAAGATTATCTGCAGGAATATATATATTCTATGTTATTAATGCGTGTAAAAGAACAAAAAGAGTTGTTCTGAGTTCATAAAAAATGACAATTGTAGTGTTACAAACAATGTGAATCCTATTTTGTTTACCCACTTCAACAAATCTCCATGGCATAGCTGAAGCCGAGCTTTATCAGTAGAAATTTGACTGATGATGAACAATTGAGCGGAGTTTCTTTCTTATAAACGATTCCAGTATGATACTGTCTCCGTACTTCTCTAATCTGTCTCTGAAACCATTTTCTAGTCTTGAGCTTTGGTAATCATCACCCTCTTTAGCTTCAGGACACAAAAAATCACAATTCTCTTCTTCTTTTTTTGCTAACTGTAAATCTCAGGCTACTAAATAATATTACCAGAAACATCTCTCCATGTTTATGTACGTCGCATCACACCCTCTTCTTCTGTATTCTCGCAAATACACCCGGGAAGAGGATTTGAGTAGAAACTCTCTTCCAGCTTTGGGAACTCTCCCGGCTCTCTGTTGTATGGAGCTCCATTTCGGTCTTTATGTAGCTTTTTCACTTTGGAACTGAACTTTTTCCATGAAATTCTCCCCTCATCCAATGCATCAACAAGTTTCACAAAGTTCATCCTGCATCGAAAAAGAAAATGTGACCAAAATGATAACTTTTTACTACAAAAAAGTGGTGTATTCGGGAGGAGCATTTACTTGTCTGGATTTATTGTTTTTTTGAAGTCCTCGAATCGCCTGTGACCTTGAACCGCTTTTGCCATGTTCCCATCATATGTGTAGAGAAATACCTCACTCTGAAGTGCAACAATATAATCTAAACCAGCCAACATATTCTGGTGGTTATTAAAAGGACTCAGCTCTTCTTTGGTGGCAAGAATTGAATGTGAGAAAATGTTGGGGAAGTCTGTGTTGAGAGGATCCATGCTTCCATTTCCATATGCTTCACCAGCTACGAGGTAAATCCGGGAGCTGGATGGGAATTCCAAAGCCCTTAGTAAAAGCGAGGTTTCCCTTGGAGTCAACGGACAACCACCTTGCAATCTTCTCTCTGTTCCATTTATTTCTTTTTCCTTCCAGTGACTAACTTCATACCGCATCTGTCGTAATTCTTCGTCTTCTTCAGCTGTTAAACTATGACTGCAGCCTGTGAAAGCCAGCATATCCTTCTCATACCTGTGGAAGATGATATACTTGTAACGAACCAAACTTTACATGGGATATTTCAGTATTTGCATGAGTACACCAAACCAATTCAAACTGGTCTTGCATCTAGATTTATCAAAATAAACTTGCATATGGCCCAATGTCAAATAAATATGATGTGACAAACAGACAAAGCTACTTGCCTTAAATGAAGAGCAAGGTATGGACCTCTGTTCTGCCTCATTCTAGAAACTAGAACGTTTCCCAGTTCCTCTATTGGAGCTGAATATTTCAGTGCCCTATAATTTACTCGGCAACGAAGCTTTTGTACAGAATCAGGCAGGTCGTTGTTTGCGAGCCGAGAATCAGTGTGAGTTAAGTACATTACAATATGCTGTTTCAACAATGGAAGGACCTCTCTCTTGTAGTAACCAACCTGTAATAAAGAAAAAAATTACTGACTGGGGTCTTCTTGAAAACAACTGTATGCAAATATTAGTGAACCAAGCCCCCCAATATGGCAATATTATCAAGAAAGTAATCTTGACCTTAGACCACGATATGGGTGTCTTAACGAAAGGCTCAATTCCGGCTAATTCTGATGGCAGCATCTCAACTATGTGAATATCATCCTTCAACTCCTCAATGAAGTGTTGCCAATCAAATAGATCCTTAAAGCCACTACAAACACAATGTAATAAGGAAATAAGCTAAAGAGCAGATAATAAAACGAACTGAAAGTCACTTCTCATGACTCTTACTGCTTTAATTATTTTTCTTTAGTATGCCAAGAACAAAGATGCAATCTGTTTAACTACCAAATCTTCTTTAATTAGGTGCAATCTACAGAGTGCTTAAAAGTTACGTGCTTTAGTAAGGATGTGAGACTAATCAAATGCCTTAATAAAGTTTGGAACTAACCTGTCATCTGCCCAATATGAGCTGTGATCAAGTGAGGGAAGAACCAAAGTTGCCTTCATAATTTTAGCCACTGCAACCATATCACATATCTGCATTCTAAAATAGTTAAACGCATCAGCCTAGAACTTATAAACAGAAGACAGGTTGAGAAACATTGAGAAACACACAAAAGCCTGACCCCAAATCTCATTTGGTTTAGTCCTCCATTAGCATTTATGAGAAGGTAACCATTCGTATTAGCACCTAACTCTGCAGACAATATATACTCATATGGTAAGAACTTATAGAAGAGAACAAGAACTACAAATAGAAAAAGAAAAAAAAAATCACATAGCTACTAATTGGATTAAAACTATATATTTTGCCAAGAGCATACTTTTGCGACTCCTTGGACTGTCAATGCACCGTGAGAAATTTCCACTCTCAGGTTTTGCCCAGACACCTGAATACTGAATGAAGAATAAAAGCAAGATTTCAGTAGAAAGCTCTATACCAAGATTCACCAGAGTAGAGAATGAAGATGCAAATTAATCCACTTTAAAGCTTGTGCCCAATGAAGCAGTGGAAAAAAAAAACTGAAACTCAGAGACAAGACTTACTTCAACTATACTGTTTTGGTCACCCACAACGTCTGAAGCAACCATAACCAAAGTTGGATCAACATCATTCCCTCCATCTTTATAGATATAATCATGGGAGCTATGATCAAGTAGATTTACTCGGGGAATTGAGTCGGATAAATCCTAGAAAGAAGAAATTACCAAAGTCATCAGAAATGTGAAGAAGAACTTAATCAAGCAGCCAAACACACACACACACACCTCAAGGTGGAAACATAGATACACATCCACATTTAAGCAACATCAAAACACAATTTATCAAGTTGTAGAACAGAAACAAAGGCCAAACACATATAAACAAGACCTTCTCAAACCAGAAGCCACAAATGTTCAACAAGAGAGAAACTCTAAACACTACTAGCATCAACCTTAATCAAGCAGGTTCTAGTACCATAGAAACAAAGGCCAAACACACAATAAAAGAGGGCAGAAAAACGAAGAACCTGATGGGAAGCAGCACCATCAATGGCAGATCCAAGCCAGCCAGTAGCACAAATCTTGAAAACACCCAAAAACAAACAAACACCACAAAAGGCAAAAAACATCCAATGACCAAGTTTCTTCCTCTCTCTCAAACTAAAATCCGAAACAACCGATCCCATCGGCTTCCTCAACAAACCTTTCACAACTCTCTCTCTCAACTGACCATACGTCTGATGCTTTCTATTGATAGCAGAATCAAATCCACCGCTCGGATCTGAACCGGAAGAACCAGAAACAATCTCTGATCTAGGTGAATTAAGCGGCAGATCGATCTCGTGATGAACTCTCAAGGTCGAAGTGTTGTTGCCATCACCGCCACTAACACCGACGTGAGTATTGCTGCTACTACCTCCAGAACCGCCGCGTTTGAAAGATTGAGCACGACGGGTCATAGGACCGGAAAATCGAGGGCTATTGACATGATGTTGAGGGACGCCATCGCCACCGTCGTGGTGGTGGCCCATTTCAAGCTCTTCTTCGATTGTTGCTATCTTTTTACGAAGAAGACGAAGACGAAGACGAAGACGAAATATGGTTTTAGAGTTTTGCGTTTATCTTTGCAAATTCTTCAATTATCGAATTTTGGTTTGTTTTGTTGTTTCCTCTTCTCTACCTCTCTTTAGATTCAAGTGGGAAACTGAGATTTGAGAGACTCGATTTTGCGTTTTGTTAGTGTTTTTACTGTTTTTCTCAAGTTTTTAATTTTATTTATTTTGTGTTATTATTATTACATAGTACACTTTTGGATTGGTGAATAAATAAAGAAAAAAATTGTGAAGGAAATGAAATACCAATTTGCCAAGTTGGGACCAACATGGGAAAATAAACGAGTATCAGCTGCCAAGCTGTTCAAATAAATACACTCCTCTAGTTTCTATTGTTATTCCTAAATACTGAAAATCAAAAGATTTATGGATTAAGAGTATATATTTTCGTAAA
The DNA here is from genome assembly GCA_019202795.1 of Arabidopsis thaliana x Arabidopsis arenosa. Lineage (NCBI taxonomy): Eukaryota > Viridiplantae > Streptophyta > Magnoliopsida > Brassicales > Brassicaceae > Arabidopsis > Arabidopsis thaliana x Arabidopsis arenosa. Next base: position 15,762,583 of record CM032924.1, read on the forward strand.
GTGTTCTTTAAGCTATCGTCTCCAAAAGCGAATTCAATTGCAAGAGATATTGCTAAGAGTGTTACTCGCGATGGACGTCTCAGATCATACCTTGCCATTGGAGGTCCGGCATGGCTGCACGCGTATAGAAGAAGATAAACGAAGATAAAGCTTCATCAGTTTACAAATTTGCAAGTTTAATTTCTATCTCCTTTTGAGCAATGTTGCTCTGTTTTTTTGAGGCTTTTAATGCTCTGTTTTATTTGGTGCACGAACATGTTCTATTTTAATAAAACTTTCTTTGACGACAAAAAAAAAGAATTCTGCGTTGAGGCCTTGAGGGTGATCAACATAAATTTTCTGTTTTTCCTTTTTTTTTTGATAATTAATTTTCTGTTTTTGGAACAAATAATAGTGAACAGTCATGTCGAAGGTCTCAAAGCAACTCCACTCAACGAAAGATCAATCCGGAAAAACAATAAGCGGGTCAAAGAGATATTCTTGGACCAACAAAAGATAGATAAATGATACAAATCATAACTTGAACTATAAGAATTTTCAAGACAACAATCTTAATGATTTCATGAATGATTGCATCCAATATAACCGAAGTGGTTAACGCAACTGCCTCAAAGGCTAGGCTGAGAAGAGCATTCACTAGGAAGAAGATCCTTGCAAAACTGATAAGGCTTAAACATCCAAACCACTCCATAAAGGAGAAAATGTTCGGAAGAGAAATTGCTCTATAAAAGAGATGACTATTTAAATCGCATCTTCGAAAGTTATATTCCTACAATCTCTTAAAACATTCTACTAAACAATATATCACATCTCAAATATTTTACAATAAAACTCGGAACAATAACTCCCACGTTTTCTCGGAAATCCGACTCTTCGTCCAATCACGTTAATCAATTTTTGACTAAAGCATTGAAATTTTTTCTGGGAGACAAACCAAAGTTTATCTTAAGCACAATCAATCCTAAAGGCGAAGATGAGATAAAACTTTTAACATCAAAGATAGGGATAAATAGTTGTGATGCGATATATAATAATTTGCTAGCACTTAATTGTGGTTGATGAACACAAGTAAAATGAAAACATAAGTATTTTAAGGGGACACGAGTCCCATTCTCACTGGGAGGAATAATTTATCATATGTTGATCTGGTTGTACGGATCTAAACTCAAAATTTACAGATTTAAAAAGAAAACATTGTGATCTTTTAAAAACAAAATTTGAATATATAACGTTGATGACAAAAGCCAATAAGAAATTAAAGGTGTGTTTGGCAAAAGGTTTAGCTAATGATACTCATATAGTGCAATCTATCTTAAGAGACCCTAACCGAACCAAACCATATTTTTAAACTAACCAAATCGAAAAACCTAGCCTAATGATCTCTTATGGATTATACAAACTAATATGAGTGGCAAAGACTTAACATCCGCTAGCTCTAAGACGCAGCTAAACCCCCAAGAAAAAAACCTGAGAACAAAGGAAAATAGAGAACATCGAGAGTAAAGGTCTATGGAGTACTGTTGGAGGCTCTAAGACGCAGCTAGACGTCTTCATTGTCGATCCCCCTTGGACTTTTTGCATTCCGTACGTTGACTTAAAGCATGCATATCCTTACAATTCACTCTTAATTCTTAAATATTGGTTGTCTAGAAAGAAAATTTGAATTTTGGATAGCACATTATGGGTAATTAATATAGCTTGTAATTTGTAAGAGTGAGAGATGGTATAGAGCTTCATGAAGTGGGATGAAACAATATATGGGTTTGTTTAAACATTTTACTTGCAAAAAGTTCATTTATGCACGGTATTATAATTTTAACAATGATATGTCCTTAGCTACCACTAGGTGAAGGTGAAGCAATTAATACAGGCAGTGTTTGATGAGGCGGCAGTGTTTCGTGCCGTAAAATCTTGGTAGATGTAATACTCGATAGTTTCGTCAAGCGAAAAATCTTGTAGAAAACCACCTACCTTACATATATATTATCGTTTGCCTTGATAGACATGAAAACATTAGAACAAACTCTCGGTAATTGGAAATTAGAAGTTCTTTTATCCATGATGTCTATGTCTATGCCACACATGTTACATACTGTAAGGGTCGGCTCATGGCTAAAGCCCATGAAACAAGGGGTTTAGGCAGCATTAATTATAAATAGTTTTAGGAGCATCAATTTCATAAGAGTTATATTGGTTTAGTGGTCTGTCCGAACTTTTTTAATGTTGAAGTCACAGTTTCGATTTCCTTTATTGCTGAAACTTGTATTTTTTTTTTAATCTTTTAACAGTTTTTGTTAATAGGTCATATTTTTTTTGCTTTAAACTTCCAAATAATTTGGGCCGATCCTGCATACTGTTGAGAGATTTTTTATGTGCGGATGGTTTGTTGCTTTAAGCCTTTAACTAGAAACATAACCGGCACGTCTCGTGTGGGACTCTCCAGTCCCCACAAAATTCACTATCAACTAGTACTGTCATGACTGCATGAGGGCTTTAAACATATGACATGGAAACGAGACTGATCACGTGTGATATGTAAACCATCACTAAATTAGTGTGATATGTAAATTTCGGTATATTATTATTTCGGTATATATCTAAAACATAAGAAACAATTATTTTATATCGTGAATTCAAAACGTAGTTATTGTAGAAATCGAAGTGGAAAAGTCGACCTAATTAGCAAATCAATACAATAAAAACACTAAGAGTCTCTCCATGCCTGACACCTCAGTTTTTTAAGCTATTCTCATGTTGACACCTCATTAAAATTGTCACCCAATAAAAACATTTCGATTAATACAACTCATCATATCTCAGCCAATAACAATTTTTCTATGTTCCACATCATTTTTTTTGTTAAAACTTATTTATTATCTTGGGCTTATTGTTTGAGAAAAAATGGGCTTATTGTTTGATAAGGGCATGCGCAGTGGAGCAAGCTGAAGGGTGTTAGAGGTAATAAAAAAAGAAGAAAATTGTATCTCTCCTCACACCCGGGTGTAACTTTACACTCAGGGTGTAACACACACTCTCCCTCTCTCTCTCTTTCTTTTTCTCTCTCTTTTCTATCTCTCTTTAAATTATAATAATAATAAAAAGTTTACACCCACTTTCACACTTTCTCCACTGCCCATGGTCTAAGAAGGGGGTTTATTATTATTCAGATGTCATTAAAATATTGGATAATTATATCATTATGTCTTTGCTCCTTTGACTAAGGGCCTTACTCTTATTATTTGAACTCCTAACAATTTGACAAAGATCACATTGCCCTAACTCTTACATGGTAACTAGATATGAAATTGCAGATATGTACATGTTTATTTTTCTTAACGAATTTTAGTATAAATTGTATAGAAGAATCATAAAAATGATGATGATGATGATGATGATGATGATGATGATGATGATGATCATACAATTATCTAGGGACTTGTGTGGTGGTGGCGGTACAATTAATGGGTAACAAACCATCAGTTAAGTCGTTACCAAAGGTACAATTAATGGTTAACAAACCATCCCCTCTATGCCGGGATAATTTTTTTTAAAAAAAATTGTGAATATTGAATTGTTAAAAATATGACTTTTATTGTTTTGAATTGGATTAATCATAAAAGTATGGGTTACACCATCATAACTTTATAAGATATAGGAATGAAGTAAAAGAATCAAAATAGAGAAAAATCTATGATGATTTGTATTATTGTTATTAGAAGTGTTCACATTTAAATCAAGTAGAGTTAATTATATTTGTGGAGCTAAACAAGATTTTATGATCGTCTGCTTAATCTACATAGGACAATTGCAGTGTTGCATAATTGATATAATTTGAGTTGAGTTAAAAAGTAACTTTGGTAATAATGAAAGTAATGTAAATAAAGTAACATCCAATAGCTAGGAAATATATGTTTTACGTATTTAAATGGTTTTGTTAGAGTTTTCTATATTAGTTTAATTACAAAATTTGCGATCCTTATTTTTCTCCATCGGTATAAGTTTGCATCATTAGAAACCTATTTCAATGAAAATATACGTTATTAACTTTATGATAAGTGATTTTAATAACCATATCCTTAAATGATAAGTCATGTTAATAAATTCAATATGTTTTATTTAATTGTAATTACAAACTATATGATTAAATTATTACAAATAATATATTAAATTAAAAATATTTCAAAAGTATCCCGCAGCGTAGCGCGGATTTCGATCTAATTCTATTAATTATCGTTCAAAACCGCTTCGTTTCAAAAAGTTCCAAAGGATGTGTTACGTCATTTGGTGTGGGACAAAGCAAATGTCAACAACTCAAAGTGAACAAGTCGCCTTCTTCGCCAACGCGCTCACATAATTTGTATATAATAGTTTATCAATGTGTTCTAGAAGCTTGACTCACTCGCATATTGCAATTCTACCAAATCATTTTTAATTTAATGAAATTTCTGCGATTTTGACAACTAATTCTTGATATTGACCTTACTATTTTTCTTGTAGAATTAAATAGAGTGCAATAATCATAGAATGTTTCTTTTAATTTCATTTCTAACTAATACTGAAAGCACATTTTTTTTATTTTTTATTCGGGTTTAGAATCTTTATTAACATCGACTTGTTACTCCTAAATACGAGATTTGAATTTTCGATAAAAATTAGCTTCTTTGAAAAAATAGTATAATAGACAGTTTGATAAAACCTTTATTTGTTACACGCCTCTAACCATCCAAATGTTTTCGGATTTTTCTATCAACACTTTACCGGATTAAAATCTGGTTTATAAACTACATGGTTTGTTTGTTATTGGCTTTTTTTTTCTAAATATAATCATACATGTTTTTTTCTAAATATTAACCACATGGTGGTGGGCGAGTGGTTCTCGTTTGGTTGGAAGGATCGCCCTGTTGGTCTAGGCCAGGGATCGATCCTCCCCAGACGCAGTTTCGCTCTCTCACTCCTGTGGCCACCTGGGAATTTACCTGCGGACTTGCTCAGGCGCCCCAGACCACCAGTTTATCAGGGGGCCCTTAAGTGGAGGCTTAAAAATCCCTGTGACGCGGGCTTAGGCCCAGTGGGCTAGTCAGATCACTGTGTGGTCTGGATACTGGGTTATCAAAAAAAAAAAATATAATCAATTACTAAATTTTACTATTGTAACTATCATTGTATGAAAAAGGTATTACCTAGTTGTATTCACAATACTATAGGAAAAAATGGTAAACATGTCATTATCTTCTCCCTTTTAGCCGTCCACTCACGACTAAGAACTTATTCGTCTAAACATGAATTACATGACAATGTCAAAGCGTGGTTAAAACTTCAGAAAGAAGTATAAACCCACCTCAAGAAGTCGTCGTCCTCTTTCTCTAATAAAACAATTATTTTCCATAATAAAAAACACTTATTTTTTGCCTTTTTGGTAAGAAAAGTTCTTGAGAAAAGAAACATAGTTGTTAGTAAATATGAATTTTGAAATAATATAAAAAGTCTTGGTCCTCTTCTCTTCCACTTTAAAAGCTCTTTAATTTCTCCCATTACAAACCAAATCCATTAGAAAAAAAAAAAAACACAAAACACCTCCAAAAACAAAACAATGGCGGTGAAGAAGAGATCATCTTGGAGATCATTAATGGTTTTGTGTTTCCAAGATCCAGACAACATATATTCTCCCAAGAAGACAAAGAAAGATGATGGTCAAGGTGTTATAACCAAACAGAAATCGTTTCTTGGATTGTCGATTCTAGACATAAGTAATCCAAGTTCCACTACCTTGTCGGAAGATCTCTCAATCTCTCTCGCTGGCTCGGATCTCCATGTATTCACACAAGCAGAGCTCAAAGTCATAACACAAAGTTTCTCTTCTAGCAACTTTCTTGGTGAAGGAGGGTTTGGTCCGGTTCACAAAGGGTTTATTGACGACAGGCTCCGTCCTGGTCTTAATGCTCAGCCTGTTGCTGTTAAACTTCTTGATCTTGATGGTCTTCAAGGTCACCGTGAGTGGATGGTTCGTACATTCATTTCCCTAATCCTCTGTTTGGGATACAAAATGTTGAGTCTAAATGTCTAACTAATCTTTTGGGGTAAATTTTTCAGACGGAGGTTATGTGTTTGGGAAAGCTAAAGCATCCGAATCTTGTGAAGCTGATCGGATATTGCTGCGAGGAAGAACATAGACTTCTTGTTTATGAGTTCATGCCTCGTGGAAGTTTAGAGTCTCAACTCTTCAGAAGTGAGTTGACTTTTTATTTTAACCATCAGATCAAAAGATTTAATTCTTTTTAAGAACCGGAACTGATGAATTTGTTTGCAGGGTGTTCCCTACCGCTGCCATGGACAACTAGGTTAAAGATCGCGTACGAAGCTGCAAAGGGTCTACAGTTTCTCCATGAAGCTGAGAAGCCCGTCATCTATCGCGATTTCAAGGCTTCTAATATCTTGTTAGATTCTGTAAGCAAGCATTCTTCTTTTCTGATCTTAAGGGTTACACCAAACTAGACCGTTTTATTTTTATATCGGATTTTTTTTTTTTGGATAATTGTTAGTAGATCATAGACCAACATCTAGACTAATGTCTGAGTATGTAGAAAATGAGTATTTTTACTACTTAAGACATCTACAATATCCTAAAATGGACATATTTGTTTCTTTCTATTCAAATTATGGTGGAACCGCAATTTCATCCGTGGTCACCATTCAAAATTCTAATTGTTGGATTCGAATAAACGTTTTGATATGTTTTGATTTTTTTTTTCAGGACTATACAGCGAAACTATCGGACTTCGGGCTAGCAAAAGACGGACCACAAGGTGATGATACACATGTGTCCACTCGTGTGATGGGCACACAAGGGTACGCAGCGCCAGAGTACATAATGACAGGTCATCTAACGGCTAAGAGTGATGTATACAGCTTTGGAGTGGTGTTGCTTGAGCTGTTGACAGGTCGGAAATCGGTGGACATAGCGAGATCGTCAAGGAAAGAAACCCTCGTTGAGTGGGCTCGTCCAATGCTCAACGACGCACGTAAACTCGGGAGAATAATGGACCCGAGGCTTGAAGATCAGTACTCAGAGACCGGAGCACGAAAGGCAGCAAATCTAGCTTATCAATGCCTAAGGTACCGACCAAAGACCAGGCCAGACATAAGCACTGTTGTCTCTATTCTTCAAGACATCAAAGATTACAAAGATGATATTCCCATTGGAGTATTCACTTACACGGTTCCTACTAAACCAAGCCGTGAAGTTAAAGTGACAAGTCTTCAAAACTTCGATAAGCCTCGCAACGTTTCTAAGACTGATAACCATCAAAAGTTCCGGTCGCCCGCGCACACGGCAAGAAACCACCAGATAACTTTGAGAAACGGATTCAACTCACCAATGCGTAGCGAAGCCGGAGGGGAACGGTACTGAGTGTCTCTTCTGTCCTCCATTCGTAATTTTTTTTTTACATAAGATGTAAATAATGATACATTCTTACCATCACAAGAAAAAAAACAAAAGAAATTCTAGAATAGGTTTTGCTTTCTTTTACCTAGAATAGGTTTTGGTTAGAGGTAAAGGTGATTCATTTTCTTTGTTTGATTCTTCAATCAAAGGAAGCAAAAGCGTTAAACATAAATATATTGTTCTTTTTCTGTACAAGTTGTAACAACTTTTGGTCTTAAGAAGTTATAAGAAAAGAAAAAAAAAACATTTGGTGTTAGAGAAAGACGCGTTATAGATCACTCGTCTATATGTTTTTTAAATCTATATTGAAAACTTAACATCATACACGTCTCTAATAGCTGGAATTTTGATAAAGTAGTACGAAAATTACAATCATTATGTCTGTAATGCATGACACGAACCTATATGATGTACACATACTTCATTTTTTAATTGATAGTTTTCAGGATCACTTTACTTTCTATTTTCCTTTTTGTAAATAATTGGCATAAACGTTAGTGGGAGGGAAAAATGATCATCTCAAGTTCTCAACAAGGCTGCCATAAATACTCGAACCGAAATTTCCGAACCGAACCAAACCGATTTTTATCATTTCGGTGCAAGAGCGGTTATCAAATGTGAACTGATCAGTAGTTTTTTCGGATGTTACCCAGTTTTTGAAAAAGCGGAAAACCGATTAACAGAAAAAATAATTTAAACCGAATGAGGGAATTATAAGTTATTTGTTTTAAAAAATAAGATAATTGTTTTGAAATTTTTTCAAAAGGTTTTTCATTTTTGTTGCAGCAGAAGAAAGTTTTGCACGTTTCTATTGAAGTTTAAACGATCAAAGAGATGATTAAAAGGTTATATATTTTGGTCGACTAGGCCTAACCAAGATAACATACGATGTCGCGGATCAAGATATATAGCTGAACTAAGGTCTGGGCGTTCGGGTACGGGTCTGGATTTTCGGATTTTCGGTATTAGACTCATAAGCCCATTTGGATATTATTAATTTTTGGGTCAGGTTCAGTTTGATTCCTTTCGGTTTTGACTCGATACCCGAAATATCCGAAATTACCCAGACAAATCTATCCAAAAGTACTCAAAAAGGATCTGAAAAACCCGGTAGAAAAACTAATCGAAAATATTCGAAAGTGTTTGAATTACCCAAAACTAGATAAAAAGGGGTTAATGGGTAAGCTTCGGTTTTTTCGGATACTAATGGAAACCTGAAGTACCTAGCCTCTAAGACCCATTCGGATATTTCTCTAGAACCAAAACCCGATCATGATTGGGTTTTTGGGTTGGTTCGAGTTCGGGTTTGGTTTTTTTTGCCCAACCCTACTGAGTGCTGAACTTGGGGAGTTGCCTTCTTGACACTCAGTTTATTTATTCTACTTTCTCAAGTTGAATTCCTTTATGAGAGATAGTGAAAGAATTGCGATTAAGTTTGATTCTAGGTATGATTTTGGGTGTTGCAAGCATTATGCAGATGCATAAATGCAACTTTTAGGATTGAAGTTGATCAGTTTGATTAAAAAAAGAGAGATCTCATTTTGGAAAGTAAGAATGACCCCTCACTTTCTAACAACTGAAACCGTAAACAAATTCGAGTTTCTCAACAGATTGAAGAATTGGTAAAGACAAAGACACAAGAACTGCTATCATAGAAAGAATAAGCTAGAAAGTGATGATATGAGTAAAGTTGGTGTCATTCCTGAAGAGTCAAAAGACTCAGATGCTCTCACAGCCTTAACAGTGCTTTTTTTTGTTTTTCAAGTTTGGAGGGTTTACTAAGTAAATCAAATTAAGGAAGACCAAACAAAAGATTGATGGAGAGTGGTCACTTAGCGGAATGTCTGATAAGCGAAGCAAATAAACGTCACTCACACTTGTTTCACTAAAACGATCAGTCTCGTTCACTAATGGCTGTCAAATGCTCCTCAATCTCCTCCGTTGTCAATGCACGGAATTCCGGGTTCTCTGCTCTCACCACTCCTACCTATCATTCCACCAACCAGTTTGATAAGATATATCATCCACAAATGATACAATAACTATTGCAAACCTGCCAGGCCAAAAAAAAAGTGGGTATACGAGAAGAGTTTTGTATACCTCAATCTCAGTAGCCTTGAAGTCTTCTTGAAGAACAGATTGCAAAGCGGATATGGCAGTCTACAAAAGTATAAGAATATCAACGTGCAGAACAATGTGCATTTGGTACTTGCATCTAGAATATTAATAGATTTGTATATTACAGTCCAAAGACTGAACCCTTATGTATCTACAAAGTAACAGAACAAGTAATCACCCGGCAAATGAAAATATGTTACCACATTCGAACATAAACAGGCAAAATATGGAAGTTGATGCAAATAATTTACCTGCACGGTTTCATCAAATGTGAAAGCTGGGTTTTCTTTCATTTTCTTCTCCAAGAAATTGACTGCTTCTTGTTCCTTCATACCAGCACTAGTTGCCTGCATGAATATAGTTGCTTATTTATTAGCTGCTTCTCAGTTACATGGCACTCCCACATGAAGTATCTATGACTTTTGAGAGAGAAAATAAAATTTTGAATATCCTAAATGAGCACGATGCTTAAAAACCTAAATACATAAGATTCCTAAAAAGTGTTAAGACCAGTGAATGAGAAAGACAGGACTGAAATTTTTTTCATTAATTCTTCTCTGTAAATCTTCAAATGAAAACAAGTAACCAATGAACCAAGGAGCAACTGGATACAAAGAACAAAAGTGAAAGTTAAGCTATGTTATAGAGTACCCAAACTATCCCAAAGCCCAAAAGGCTTACCACAAACAACCCAAATAACCATAACTCTCCGCAATTATGACCAACCCACTTCTATCATACTAGTTACGTTTATTCTTATCACAAAGACATATTGACTGAGACATTTTCTTCTATGTTAATCACAAGCAGTAAGTAGTGTACGTCAATATGCTTGTAAGAACATGTTATTCAGATATTATCAACAAATCTTGATGCAGGCCAGTAAAGCAATCAAAACAGTAAGTATTAGAAGACAAGTTTAGTTAAAGCATAAGCTAAGAGTGATAATACCTTGTGACCGTAAAAATGTCCAGCTGGGTCACATTTGTAAAGCAAGGGACCATTCTCTTCATCAACGCCCATTACCATAGCAACTTCACAAAGAGACACAACAAGAACAATCCTTTTGTCAGCTAATAAAATTCATCAAACACATGTACGCATTAATGTATAGATAGATCTTAAGAAAAGAAAAAGATAGCAAACTTGCCAACTCCAAGGGGTCTCATGTAAGCATGTTGAGTGTAGACCTGTGACTTGTCCGCTATCCTGTAAGCAAAATAGTTATTTATCAGCAGCGCCAGTTATCACAGGAGAGCTAGACAGATCAATAACTATACGCCAGCCTCCACGAAGAAGCTAAAGACCGATTTGAAAAAAAGAAACGACTTGAAACCATTTAGCAAGAATGTCGACAGGCATCTCGTATCCATAAGTGAACCGAAATTCAGCTGCTTGATTCCTTGCTTGTTGGACCAAAGACCTTGCATCAGCTGAAAATGAAATTCACATTTTTAAATTACCATCCAGAGCAATAAACTCTACAACTTAAGAGAAGACAAAAGGTCAAAATACAAACCTGTAATGCCAGTAGCTACCAATCCAATGTACTTGGTAATCGGGAACAGATGTGTAACACTAGACTGATCCAAAAGCTTGTCCTGTCCCAATCCAAAAACAAAAACCCTAATGGGTAAGATACACCAACAATCCTAAATCTACTAGAAACCCTAAAGGTTCAATAAAAGATGCAAACTTTAACAAACCCTAAAAGCGAGAGACAATGAAAAGTGAGATTCACTCACCGGAACTTTCTTCTGGGTAACGACGCAAACGGAATCTTTCCCACGAACTCCGATTGAAGTAATACCAGCTGTTTTCACGGCCTTGAAGGCATATTCTACAAAAAGCAAAGTGTATTCAGTTTTCAGAGCTCGAAAAAGGAATTGAGAGTGGGAATCGGAGAGTACTGACCAACTTGAAAGAGACGACCTTCCGGTGAGAAGATGGTGATGTGACGATCATAGCCAGCGCCGCTTCCTCTACTCATCTTCTTCGATCTTCTGAATTCGCCGGAGTTGAATCAGAGATGTGTTTATTAACAAAAAGGAACGGAATTGAATCAAGCTTTGTGTCCAAGACAGAAGAAAGAAAATGTCGAGTGGTGTTTCCCCACTTGGCCCTTTGATGACCACTTTATTTACTATTTTGCCATTATAAAATTGTTATTAAGATTAGGGATATTAGACTGCGAGTTAAAATATTTAATTAATTTTATAATTTTATTATAATCTGATGAATTTGTTGTATTTATTTTGTATAATTTTTAGATTCTTTTTATATATATAATAATGTTAGATTTAACCAGGGCAAATTTTATTTATATATATAATAATGTTAGATTTTGGTATTTTGTTATTTAGTATTAAAGTTATATAAGTTAAACTTTTGGTATTTTTAGATTTAACATGTATAACATATGTAATTAAATAACGTAGTATTGCAATTACACATTTAGACGGAGATTAAAACTTATAAAAATATTGGATTTTTACAATAAATTTTATCTAGTATTAAAGTTATATGATTATACTTTTTGGTTTTTAAGATTTAGGGGGTGTTATTGGTTTGGGATTTAGAAAGACTTTTAATGAGTTTAAAAGTTATGTAGAATATGTTGTTATTCAATCAAGACTTTTAAAAACTCTATTACAATTTGGTGTTATTGGTTTGAGATTTATAAAAAGTAATCTAAAATCTTTATAAATCTAGTGTTATTGGATTAAGAGTTTTATAGAGTCATTAAAAGTTTTGTGTTATTCAATTAAAACAAAAGAATCTTGGATTGTTGATAAATTAAAATATTATGTTATTGGTTTAGGATTTTATATAATTTTCTTCATAAAAAAAGTCATGAAAACTCCCCCATAAAATAGAGAGATTGTGAATAGAGTCCATGACTTTGTATGTGTCAGCAATCTTTGACACCGGAATCGTCTCCGTCGCTGCTTCTCCTGTTCTCCAGCAATTTCAAGTTCCAAAATTGGGGAATGGAGGAGACAAAGACATCTGTTTATGAGATGATATGATCTGTTTGTGTTTTTTGTCTTTGTCTTGGTCATCTATTTGTCTTCGCTTAATAAACAGTTTTCTATTTGTTGGGTTTGTGTTTGATTGGTGAATGAATGGACCAAATTGCGAATATTCAAGAGGATGAAGCGGTGGACAAATAGATGACAAAGACAAAGACAAAAAACAAGAAAACCAAAAAAGAAGAAGAAGGATAACAGAACAGACGTGTTCTGGTTCAAAGACTGAAAGGGTTATCAAAACAACCCAGAAAAATATGAAACTTTGTTGAAAAATAGTAGAGAGATATACGAAGCTACAGGAAAAAGCGGAACGTGATTTTCTGTCACGGTCTGAAAGTTATGACCAATCTACCAAGACCGAAGAACAGAGCGACGAAGCTGAAGTGCACCAACTTCAAACTTTTTCTCAAGTCGACTCACAAGGAATCAGAAGCTCATCTTTATACGGTTGGAAATATCTTGATCTCAAGATTTCAGAACAAAGTTTGGAAAAGTCATCAAGAGTATACAAGATTATGGAAAAAAGTTTTAAAGACTTTACAAGATTTTGGAAAATAAATCATCAAGATAATATAAAACTTTTTAACAATCTTTTAAAATCCTTTATTATCAAGTCACTAAAACTCATTCTAAATCACAAACCAATAACACCCCCTTAACCCGTAACACAGATGTAATTTAGTAACTCAATTACATATTTAGAGATTGATCCGTAGGACATTAGTGAAATCAAAATTTAGATATAAAATTCACATTTACAGAATTTATTAAATTGACAGGTGCGGCATTAGTGAAATCAGAATTTAGAGCCGTGCGACATTACACATTTACAAAATATCAAAATTTAGATATAAAATTAGTGAAAACCAAAACATACATAGAAACAAAATCAGAAAACAATAAACATAAATTACAAAATATATAAAAAAATATGATGTGATTTAGTAACAAAAATTAACCATATAAAACCTTGTTATTGATAAAACTTAATTGATTTTAAAATGATAACATTATAATAATGAAAATTAAGAGTAAGAATTTTATTTTATGTATAAAAAGAAACTATTTTCTTCTTACCCTAAAGAAAGAAGAAGAAAATGAATGAATTTGTTAGCCTTAAAAAAAAATCATTTACAAACATTAAGAATGTGGAGAAAAAACATGAAAACGTTTGCAAAAAAAAATTGAACATTTGAAACAAAAAATAAAGATCAAATGATAAGAAGTACTACAAACTAATCTTTTAGTGCAAGTTGGAGCATAAAAAATACTAGTATTAATTAATTAAATATAAAGAACAGTATCACGAAAATGATCATTTTTATTTTGCTTTGGATGAGAAACTTGATCAGTTCATCTTATCAAGAATCTCCACATCCCCCATTTTTTTGAAATACCTCGAGGCATAACCTGCCATATTCGTTGCACCAGTTCGGATCTCCGAACACATCTTTACAAAAAAAAACAAACAAAAACAAAAACAAAACCATAGAATCAGTCCGAGAGAGAGAGA